>CAUYLG010062607.1:0-30632 GCA_963573385.1 Cacajao melanocephalus | reverse complement strand
TGTCCTCAGGTCGGTGGCAGATTCTCTCCCCGCTCCGGATGATGTTGCTGTAGGTTTCCTCGTCTCCCCCGTGGGGCCCGGGGGACGGGAAGTCCACGTCAAACCACTTGGTCCAGCTGCACCGGGGCTGACAGTCTCTGGGGCCTGGTGTGGTGTGGGTGCGGTGTGTGACACTGGTTGCTGTGGACCCGGCTCTGGAGGTGGCTGTGGCGTGTGGTGTGGAGGCCAACGGCATGCGTGTGGTGGAGGTGGCCTGGGTCTCGGTGCTGGTTCGGTGTGGTGTCGCCCATGTGGTTGTGGCTGTCTTTGGCGGTCTGGTGATCTCTCTGCACACATCCACCGTCTCGCAGCACTGGATGCGGATCTCGTAGTTGTAGCAGATGGGCGGGAGCTGGTTCTTGTTGAGACAAATCAGCCCCTCTGTGCGGCTGCAGGTGACGTCCTGCCCCAGCTCTGCCAGCGGCGTGTCAGGGAAGCTCTCTGCCCGGCACTGCACTCCTCGAGGATGTTCACAGAACGTGTAGCCTTTGGCTCTCAAATTTTGAAATGTGTCAAAATCTCCGCTATTTATTCCGGGACCCGGGTAGCTGCCGTCAATCCACTCAGTCCAGGTGCAGACCTCCTTTAGACAGGAGACAGTGCTGGGCTCAGGAGGGGTGGTCTTGCTGGAGACCGCGGAGGTCCCCAGAGCCGTGGTCAGCATGGATGATGTGACCGGCCCTGATGAAGGGCTGGGAGTTGAGACAGGTGTTTTGACAGACGTAGCAGGGCCTGGGGCAGGTGTTGTCCTGGTAGTGCGGGTTGTCGGAGCAGAGGTTGTGCCGGGGCCTGGGGCAGGTGGCATCCTGGTAGTGCGGGTTGTCTGAGCAGAGGTTGTGCTGGGGCCTGGGGCAGGTGGCGTCCTGGTAGTGCGGGTTGTCTGAGCAGAGGTTGTGCTGGGGCCTGGGGCAGGTGTTGTCCTGGCTGTGGAAAGATCCCCGGGGCCAGGTGTGCTGCCGGGGGCGGACGAGGCTGAGGCCCGGGTCTCGGTGGTCTTGGCGGTTGTTGGCGGGCTGGTCGGAGCTGTGCTGGCGGTGGAGCAGGTGAGGGGCGTGCAGCACAGCACGCGGACCTGGTAGTTGTGGCAGAGCCCGGACGCCTGCTCCCTGTTGTGGCAGGTCAGCCCCACGCCCGGGCTGCACTGGAGACGCTGACCCAGGACTTGGAGCGGCACCCCAGGCGCGTCCTCCGCTCGGCACTCCACTGACCTGGGCGCTGTGCACACCGGGTACCCGTGAGCACGGAGGTTCTCCAGCGTGTCAAAGTCACCGCTGTCCACACCCCGTCCAGGACGGCTGACGTCCAGCCACGGCGACCACAGGCACTCTTCCCCACAGGCCGGCTGCGGCGAGGCGGAGGCTGTGGATGGCCTCGTCCTGGGAGAAGTGCCCGCTGTGGTGGACCGGGCGCGGCTGGGGGGGCCCGTGTGCGCCTCGCTTGGGCCGGTGCTGGGGGCAGGCGTAGAGCTCATGACTACGGGCAGAAAAGAAGGCAGTTAAGCATGAAGGGCCGGCACTCGGGGGCCGCCCCGCCCTCCCTGTGGCCCTGTCTGCAGTCTGGGGCCACGCCAGCAGGCCTGTCTGCCTGTCCCCACCCACGACCCCTGCTCAGAACCTGCATGGGCCGCACAGGTGCTGAAGAGCCAGGCGAACTGACTGTGTTTAAAGAAAGCAGCTTCCAGGCCATGCCTTGAGCAGGGCCCACACATCTGCACCCCAGAAAGCCTCTCTGGAGCTTTCTACTCTCAGAGAACTCAGATGATGCCTTGGGGCCCTGAGACATCCCCCAGGAGAGGGTGAGGACACAGGGGTACCTGTGCTCCGAGCAGTGTGAGGGAAGCCGCGGCCGTGCATCCCTCGGGCCAGCCTGGGCTGCCAGACCCCCCACGCCCCCGTGAGGCCAGGCCCAGGAGCTGCTGAGGGCAGGAGTGTGGGCGCTGGGCCTGCCTGGGTGACTTACAGGCTGGGCCCTCCCCACTGCTGGTGGCCGGTGGGGAAATGGCAGGGCCTCCCTGAGCGAACACCCTGCTCCTGGCCCCTTCCCAATCCCCAGGGGCTGCCACTCATGTCCAGTGCTGGCGTGACCTCAGCATCCAGCAAGGGCAGCTGTGCTGGGCATTGGGAGGGCTCCCCCGGGCATCCGGGGCCCTTTGGCCACATTTGCCTTACCGAGCGGGGGTGTGGAGAAGGAGAAGGTGGTTGTGGGGGCGGGGGTGGGGGGGCTGCAGGGGTAGACCCTCCTCTCGATGGTGCCGTTGTCCCCGCAGCGGGCGGAGATGCAGCCGCCCATGCCGTCCGTGGTGTGGTAGATGACATCCCCGGGCCGGAAGTGCTGCCCGCCGTAGCTGCAGACACAGGCTGCGGGGACAGATGGGCCAGGCCCATCAGAGGCTGGACGTGGGCAAAGACCCCGGACCCCAGCCCCCCAGCCCCCCCAGCCTGCTGGCCACGGAGACCCCCAGACCCCAGCCCCCCCAGCCCCAGGGGCTGCTGGCTACTCACCTTTGGGGTCGTAGGTGCACTGCACGCCGCTCTCAGTGCAGAGGCTAGAGACAAGGAAGAAGGGGAGGCTGGTGCGTGGGGAGGCTGGTGCTCGGGGAGACTGGTGCGTGGGGCAGCCACGTGCCCTCCACTGGGTGTCCCACGCTACCAAGGGCGGGGGTAGCAGCTCCAGCAGGGCTGCCTTGGGCGCTGCATTGTACCCCCGGACTGGGGACAGGGAGGCTGGCTCTGCCTGGGTCCCAGCAGTTGTCCCTCCAGGGTCAGCCCAAGGTCCCACCGTCATGGGGCCCCTCTAGTCGGGGGCCAGGGAGGCAGGCGCCAGAGTGCAGCCATTGCCTCCCCGGGTGATTTTAATGGGCATCCTTCCCATGGGGCCCTGGGGCTCCACCTCGGCCCAGCTCCCCACCTCTGCACCCCTCAAGCCTACACCCAGAGGTCGTGCTGCTTTCTGCCCACAGGAGCCCGACACCCAGCCCTGCCTCTGGGCCTCAGGACATGGGGTGCTGGCCCCTGAGAAGCTTGTGTCACAGGCTCCTCGGCCAGGACGGGACATAGCTGCAACCCCAGCCGCACCAAAAGCCCAGACCAGGGCCGAATCCCCCGCATGCTCCAGGCTCCTCATTCCTCTGGCCAAAGGACTCACCAGGACTGGCAGTTCTTATCTGAGGGCACCACCGTGCCAGGCCGGTAGGACTTGCCATGCATGCGGCAGGGTGGGGATGGGGGCGGCGACGGGCACCTGGCCACACACTCCATCTGGTCCTCATCGAAGATGGGCGCCTCTGGCGGGCACCTGGGATAGCAGCCTGTGGGCCAGAGAAGCCAGAGTCACACCAGACCAAGCGGCAGCCGCCTAGTCGAGGGCTTCACCAGGTTCCCAAGCAGCGGGCCTCACCCACAGCTCCTGAGTGTGCAGGAGGCAGGGGTACATAGCCTCCTTCAGGGGGCAAGAGAAGGCCACAGGCGGCGGAGCCCAGGCCAGCCCTTCCCGGTCAGCCCCAGCTCACCTTCCAGGCCCCAGGCGTCCCCAGCCCAGCCCCTCCCAGCCAGCCCCTCCCGGCCAGCCCCTCCCGGCCGGCCCCAGCTCACCTTCCAGGCCCCGGAGGTCCTGCAGGCAGTCTCCACGGGGGTTCTGGCAGGTCCGCAGGCAGGGCGCCCCGCAGGGCTGGTAGTGCCACTCGCACTGGCCCTCGGGGTTATAGTAGTCGCAGAACAGAGCTGCAGGGAGGGAGGGAGGGCTCCGTGGGGCCCCAGGCGCTCGCTCAGGGAGGCCCTGCACCCGGGGCTGCTCTAAAGCTGCTTCCCTCCCCTGGGCCTTCTTGCCATCGCAAGATGGGGACGGGGAGGGTGACTGCCACAGAGGCAGCCAGCAGAGTGGGGGTCTCCAGCCAGAGCACCTCCAGTGGCACCTGCTCCTGGCAAGGCTCTGTGTGGCTAGAGCCGGGCAGCTCTGCTGGCCCCTCTGCCCTGAAGGTTCTGCCACACCGGCCACCCCTCCACCAGCCATGCCCTCCTCTCTGGGCTGAGGCGTTCTTGTTTCTCTGGGAACCCTCCCACCCCGCGTCAGCGGCACGTGTGGCTGGGCTCTCCCTGCTGGCGCTTCCTGTTCCACTCACGGCAGATGCTGGGGGTCCTCCAGGACACACACAGCCCCACTTCGTGGCAGGCCTGGGCGTAGGCGGCCACGGCCGTGCAGAAGCACTCGCAGTCGCCCCCCGAGTCACAGGCGCATGCGTCGTTCACGCAGGCCTCATAGTACCTGGCCGGCTCCACCTGCGGGAGACGGGCTTCTGGTTCCTAGGACTCCACCCTCCTGTGGGTTTTTGGGGATCGGACCCACACGGCACATCAACCGGGTCCAGTTCCAGAGGAGCTCAAGGAGAGCGAACACCCATCCCTGGAGGGCCGGCTGGGCCCGTCTGGATGTCTGCAGGGTCTGGGGCTTTCTCTGCAACCCCCAGGGTTAACTACCACCCAGGGCCCCGAAACCACAGCTGACACCGGCGCCTCTGGCGGAGTCCACAGCGGTGCGGGCAGCCCACACGCTTGGTTGACGGATGTCCCCCAGCCCCAGCCCCAGCCCCTTCTGGGGCCTCCTTGGGTCACCACGACCCATTGGGCCCGGAGAAATGCCCCCCGCCCCAGCCAGCGTACGTGTGCGTGGCAGGCGGCGAAGGTGGGGCCGTGGAGGATGCTGCACTGCTTCTGGGCCCAGGACTTGCGGAAGGGGTTGGCCGTGCAGGGGTCCTTGGGGGCCAAGGCGTCCGGGCAGGACGGGGAGAGCTTCCAGCTGTTCCCGAACTCCAGCGCGTCCCCCACCACGGACCGGCTCCGCGTGGTGAAGTCATTGTTGGCGTTGCCGTCGAAGTTCCCACACAGGCCGCAGACCTTGCCCTGCAGAAGTGCCCAGTGAAGCAGGGGTGGGTGCAGGCAGGCCCAGAAGGCCAGGGGCCCTGCCCCAAGGCCGCCGCCTCCTACCCAGGCAGCCGACCATGACCACAGGGGCTGCTTCCTCCTTCCCGCCTCCAGATACACCTGCAGAGCCCCCGGGCAGTGCTGCCGAGCATGGAAGGCCAAGGCCAGGCACAAGCCCCTCCTGGAGAGAAAGGAGCCGACGTGGCCTCAAAGGACCCACTCGAGTCCTGACCCTGTGCCTGTGTGTGGCACCTCTCTGGGAAATGGGGGGCCTGGTAGATGGAGGGTCATGAGTAAAGGTGATGGGCCCTGGATTCAGTGGGTCCTGATCCAATGCCAGGTGTCCTTGTAAAGGAGGAAACTTAGACCCAGGCACAGGGAGGAGGCCATGGGAAGACAGGCAGCCATCCGAGCTCGTGGCAGGGAGGAGGCCACGGGAAGACAGGCAGCCATCCGAGCTCGTGGCCACAGCCGAGGAGCAGATGCAAAGGGCCATGTCGGAAGCAGAAAAGTTCCTTTTTAAAGTTTCCTTTCTTGTCATAAATGTACTAATAACTTTATGAAGCTCAATCCTCTGTAGCTGTCAGACACGCCATGCTTACAGGCACGTAGTACATTCTATGTCCTTGTACCTTCACCAACATATCTGCTGGACGTGCTCACAGGCATGTCCCAGCTCTCCATGGCTTTTACCTGTTTAGAAAAGTCTTAAGTTTTTAGCCAATCGGGTTTTAGTTTAGATTGTGAGGTCTGGCTCCAGCCAATGAAAATCAGACACAGCAGTAAGGACGACCCCAAATGCATAAGGGATAAATCTGTCTGTTTTCCTTTGTTCTTTGTACTCTTGCGGCATGATGGCTAGAGAGGGTACCCTTCCTGCAGTCTGGAAGTAAAAGTTGCGTTGCTGAAAGAGCCTTTGTCTCAGTGCTGATTTTAATTTGTAGCACTGAGCATCTATTCCCAACAGGCCAGAAGGAGCCCCCCAAAGTCTCCCAAAAGAACTCGGCCCTGCGGATGCCCTGCTGGACTCCCGTATCCAGGCTGTGAGCAAATCCGCCAGGGTGGGCCTTTGCCCCAGCCCCAGGACACTGACACCCAGGCAGGAGCCTCTGGACCCACTGCCCTTGCTAAGGCTCCGTCCTTCCCTTCCCAATCCTTCCACCTCTGTGTTTCTCTCTGTGTCTCTGTGCCTCCCATCTCTGCCCACCTGTTCTGCCCCCCCCCAACACCCCACGTTTCCAGCCAGCTCTGGCCGGGGCAAGGGCCACGGTCTCACCTTGAACTCGGGGCTGAGGCTAATGAAGATGCTGGTCTTCTTGTCCCACAGCAGCACCAGGCCAACATCGGTGTCCACCACCAGGTAGATGCCCATCTGCCGGATGGCGTACGGCGCCTCCTGCCCCTCGCTGGTCCCGATCACCTCCACCTTCCCGTGGCTCAGCTTCAGCTCAGAGCCCTGCACGGCAAGGGTCACTCAGTGTCCCCAGTAAGAATCCCAGTCCACCTGGCCAGACACTGCTGTGGGAGCCTCCTGCAGGGTGCCAACCACCCAGCCTCACTCACCCCCAGGAAGATCTTGATGGCCTTGGAGCAGGTGGTCCCCGTGGTGCCACAGGGGACATTCTCCGTGACGACACGGAAGGAGTCCTGGGCGCTGCCATTCCCGCCACAGTCGTTCTAGGGGAGCAGAGCCCGTCAGGGACCAGGCTGGCCCTGGTCTCCTTCCCACAAGGAGGCCGGGGAGGGGACAGCCTGTGTGCACCCTGGGGCAGCTGCCGCAGAGAGGCAGTGAGCAGCCGTGAGGACCCCCAGGATGCCGGCTCACCTGTACCAGCGTGTACTCGCAGTCTCCATTGAAGCTGTAGCTCTGCCCGTCGAAGGTCAGGTAGTGGCCATCCCCGTACACAGCGCAGGTGGCCAGGCAGGGGTTGTCTGTGCACCGCCACATCCTGCTTTCACAGGTGCTGGGGGACAGCTGGGGGTCAGGTCAGAGAACCCACAGGGGACCTGCCTGGCCGGGTACAGCCTTCCTACCCCCAGGGAGACCTGGTACCACAGACACATGCCCACTCGCTGGGGCTGCCAGGGGCGTCCCCTCACTGAGCCTGTGCCCTGCATTTTCCTGGGACCGCTGTGCTAGGGGCTTGCCTGTCTCCAAGGAGGGCCTCCAGTACCCAGGCCCAACACCCACCATGGGCCTCCCTGGCTGGGGCTGCCAGGGGCATCCCCTCACTGAGCTTGTGCCCTGCATTTTCCCGGGACCGCTGTGCTGGGGGCTCGCCTGTCTTTAAGGAGGCCCCCTGGAACCCAGGCGGGACACCCTCCATGGGCTTTGAGCCCCCTCATACCAGGTATTGCAGCCCACCCGGATGGTCTGGCCAGCCCGGTAGCTGGCCTCGTTGTGCACGCAGGGGCAGTCCTCCGCAGCAATGCAGCCGCCCTCACCGTCCGCCACCAGCCCGTCGGGGCACACGCAGCCGGGCACGCACTGGGAGCTGTACTGCAGAGCCAGCAGACGCCGCTGAGTGACGGGGTGGGGCACGGGGCCTCCCAGGTCCTCCCGGGGACAGCTCAACTGCACCACGGTGCAGGACCAGGGGGCCTGGGGGGCATGTGGGCAGGGGTCCTCCGGGACGTGGGGCAGCCCGTGGCCTCCTGCATCAGAGGCTTGCTGCTACCCACCCCAGGGCAGACACCCTTAGCAGGCGGTGGGGGCGATGGAGGGTCTGTCATTGGGGAGTCCCCAGGGGCTTACACAGGTCATGTCCAGGGTGTGGCAGCTCTTCTGACAGCCAGCCCCTGTGTCCCCGGGCGTGGCATTGCGGCAGTCAAAGAACACCATGGGCTCAGCACACACTGGGGAGGGAGGGGCCGTCAGGGGCCCAGCCACAGGCTTCCGCGGGGTCTCCACCACACATCAGGGAGGGCGTGTCTGTGCTGTGCGTGTATGTGTGAGTGGGTGTGTGTGCAGGAGTGGCTGTGTGAGCATGTGTGCAGGCGTGGGTGTGTGAGCATGTGCATGACTGGGCGTGAGTGGGTGTGTCGTGTGCACGAGTGGGTGTTAGTGGGCGTGCATGTGTGTGCGTGTGCGTAAGTGGGTGTGTGAATGTGTGTACATTAGTGTGTGTGCATGTGCGTGAGTGGGTGTGTGCGTTTGCATGAGTGTGACTGTGTGCGTGAGTGGGTGTGTGATCGTGTGCATGAGTGGGCATGAGTGGGTGTGAGTGTCATGTGTGCACCCACACCCTCCCTCCTTTCCCCTTGCTGCCTGGAGGGTACACACCATGTCTGGCACTGAGCCGCTGACCAACAACCACCGGTCCCCATTGACTCGGGGTGGGACCAACCCTGAAGCCTAATTTCAGGACTTCTTACAGAGACGATGAGGCGGGGGCTGCAGTGCCTCCTCCCTGGCACTCACCTGGCATGGGGGCTTGGCCTCCAATACAGCTCAGCTGCCCATGAGTGCAGGTGCTGCGAAGAGACAGTGGTCAGAGCCTCACTCCGGGCCAGCGGGGACCAGGGACCCCCAGCCCACGGCGGGAGCTCTCACCAGATGGCCCCACTGTCGTGCACTGACTCCCCGCTGGGGATGACGGAGCCGCGGTGGTAGCAGGGACAGCTGGTGGCCGGCACGCACTTGCCCGTGTTGTCCAGGAAGGTGCCCTCGGGACAGACGCAGCCATCCACGGGGACAAAATCCACACTGCAGGTGACGTCCCCCTCACTCAGGGAGCGGCAGGTGGGCTGGCAGGTGCTGACGTGGTAGTGGTAGGTCATCGACTTGGGGCAGGTGGTAGTGGGCTTTGCTGCAGGATGCCAGGAAGAGGGGATTCTCAGGACACAGAGCCCGGTGGTGGGCAGCCATCAGTGAGTGAGCCTGGCCTCTCGGCTCCCTTCCCCTCCCCTCCTCTCCTTGGCCGGGTCCAAGGCCAGCTGACCGGGGCGTCCTTGCCCTGGAGCCCAGCACAGAGGACGGGGACCCTTAGAGCATCTGTGTACACCGGGGGCACCCCAAGACCCACAGCCGCCCAGCGAAGGAGGGGGGTGGGGCATGGCGGGCACTCACTGCAGATGCCGTCCCTCCAGCCGCTGAGCTGCACATCTTTGGCGGCACAGGCATGCACGTAGGAGGACAGAGCGGCACACAGGCAGTCCTCGCTGCGCTCACAGTTGCAGGTGTCAAACATGCAGTTCTGCGGGGAGGGGGGTGTCAGGGCATCAGGGACCCAGTCTGCACCTGGTGCCCTCCCATGACCTGCAGGCCACACGCCCAGCAGCCAGGGTCCTCCCGTCCCAGGCCTTCCGGCCTCCCAGAGTCCTCACGGGCATCCCGCCCCCTCAGCAGACCCGCAGGGCACGGAGCAGAACCATTGTGGAAAGTAGGGGGCACTAGGAGGACCAAGTCCTTCATCCCTGTGACCCAACAGCTCCAGCCATGCCTAGCTTGCCCCAGACATGGTGCATCGGCTCAGCCTTGGCTTAATTCCCATTTGGCCCCTGGGGCCAACCTGGCAACAAACACCTGGGGTATAGCCCCTGTGCCTAGCGTAGGGCTGGAGGTGCAAGAAAAACTCCATAAAAGTGGTGAATGAATGAGTGAAAGAATGAATGAGGGAATAAGTAAGTGGATGAGTGAGCAGATGAATGAGTAGGTGAAGGAATTCGTGAGTGGGTAAATGAATGAATGAGTGAAGAAATGAGTAAGTGAATGGGTGAGTGGGTGAGTGAGTGAATGAATGAGTGAATGGGTGAGTGAGTGGGTGAGTGAGTGAATGCATGAGTTACTGAATGGGTCAATGGGTGAGTGGGTGAGTGGATGAATAGGTGAGTGAATGGGTGAGTGACTGGGTGAATGGGTGAGTGGGGATGTGGGGAATGGAGCTGGACAGGCTGAGTCCCAGCCCCCGGTGCCCATCACAGCCTAGAAAGGCTGGTCCTGCCTGCTGAGCTCCCCAGTGGCCTGCCAGCCCTCCCAGAGGCAGCCGTGAGGCCCGGTGGCCGTAGCCCCACTGAGCCCAGGGGCGGCAGACGTTACCGAGTAGTAGGTGGCCGGGTTCACAGCCGCGTGGCAGCGGCTGAAGGGGCCGTCAGTGTCAGTCAGCTGTGAGCACCAGTGCTGAGCGTACTTCTCTGTGGACAGAGGAGGGTCAGGGTTAGGGTCAGCTGGCACACTCACCTACCCAGCTTGGCCTTGGTGTAGAGTTTGGGCACTTCATCCTGCTACACACTCAGCCTGGGCGATGTGGCACCGTCCCCAAGGGAAAGCTCCCCAAGTACAGGGCACGATGTTGGAGCGGAGGGCTCTCTGGTTTCCCGCACGCCCCGTCCAGCCCCTCACAGCCTCTCACAGCACTGCCTTCCAGGGACGCTAGTGACCACCACTGTAGGCCGACAAACCGAGGCCCTCCTGGCCCCTCCAATGGACTTGCTGGACCCCGGCATCCCAGGCTGCAAGAAAGAGGGAAGGAGGCCACGACCAGCGAGACGGGATCCCAAATCCCTGCGGCTGCCGCCCGAGCTCCAAGGGTGGAGTGAATGACTGACTGAGTGAGTGTGTGAGTGAGTGAGTGGCTGAGTGAGTGGGTGAGTGACTGAGTGGGTGAGTGGGTGAGTGACTGTGTGACTGAGTGAGTGAGTGTGTGAGTGAGTGAGTGACTGAGTAAGTGAGTGAGTGACTGAGTGACTTAGTGAGTGAGTGAGTGAGTGAGTGAGTAAGTGAGTGAGTGGGTGAGTGAGTGAATGACTGTGTGTCTGAGTGACACAGTGAGTGACTAAGTGAATGACTGAATGACTGAGTCAGTGAGTGACTGAGTGGGTGAGTGGGTGAGTGAGTGACTGAGTGAGTGACTGAGTGAGTGACTGAGTGACTGAGTGAGTGAGTGACTGAGTCAGTGAGTGAGTGACTGACTGACTGAGTGTGTGACTTAGTGAGTGACTGAGTGAGTGAGTAAGTGACTGTGTGACTGAGTGAGTGACTAAGTGAGTGAGTGACTGAGTGAGTGAGTGACTGAGTGACTGAGTGAGTGACTGAGTAAGTGAGTGTGTGACTGAGTGAGTGGGTGAGTGACTGACTGACTGAGTGAGTGACTGAGTGAGTGACTGAGTGAGTGACTGAGTGAGTGACTGAGTGAGTGAGTGACTGAGTGGGTGAGTGGATGGGTGAGTGAGTGGGTGAGTGAGTGAGTGGGTGAATGAGTGAGTGGGTGAGTGACTGAGTGACTGAGTGAGTGAGTGACTGAGTGTGTAAGTGAGTGAGTGACTGAGTGAGTGAGTGTGTGACTGAGTGAGTTAGTGGGTGAGTGAGTGAGTGGGTGAGTGGGTGAGTGAGTGAGTGAGTGACTGAGTGACTGAGTGTGTGACTGAGTGAGTGACTGAGTGAGTGAGTGACTGAGTGGGTGAGTGGGTGAGTGAGTGACTGAGTGAGTGGGTGAGTGAGTGACTGACTGAGTGAGTCAGTGAGTGAGTGAGTAGGTGAGTGAGTGACTGAGTGAGTGGGTGACTGAGTGGGTGAGTGGATGGGTGAGTGAGTGGGTGAGTGAGTGGGTGAGTGGGTGAGTTGGTGAGTAAGTGGGTGAGTCAGTGAGTGAGTGAGTTGGTGAGTGGGTGAATGACAGAGTGAGTGGGTGGGTGAGTGAGTTACTGAGTGAGTGAGTGGGTGAGTCAGTGACAGAGTGAGTGGGTAAGTGGTGAGTGAGTCAGTGAGTGGGTGAGTTGGTGAGTGATTGGGTGAGTCAGTGAGTGAGTGAGTGAGTTGGTGAGTGAGTGAGTAGGTGAGTGAATGACTGAGTGGGTGGGTGAGTCAGTGAGTGGGTGAGTGACTGAATGAGTGAGTGGGTGAGTGAGTGACAGAGTGAGTGGGTAAGTGAGTGAGTGAGTCAGTGAGTGGGTGAGTGAGTTGGTGAGTGAGTGGGTGAGTGACCGAGTGAGTGGGTGAGTGAGTCCATGAGTGGGTGAGTGAGTGAGTGAGTGAGTCGGTGAGCAGGTGACTGAGTGAATTAGTGAGTGAGTGACTGAGTGAGTGAGTGAGTGGGTGAATCCATTCCCCAGGTCCCCACCGCCCCGTCCAGTGCAGGGGTGAATGGTCAGGGTCAATGTCGGCCTACAGTAACTTCTGTCTTTCTTTTACCTTGAAGCAGGGGCCCCACATTCCTGAGGCTCCACATAAGCCTGGTGAGGTGCCTACCATAAGCCTGTCCTAGGGCCCCTTCGTGAGCCACCCTGCCTGGCTCACAGGCCTCCACGCGGCCTGCAGCACCAGATGGAAGTGGGTGAACCAGCGCCCCGCGGCCAGCATGGAGTCAAGCTGGTGGACACACGTACACACACTCACCGTTCTCCACACTCAGGGAGCAGGGGTCCTCAAAGCTGTTCCTGACATTGGGGCAGGCGGCCTGGGTCTTGAAGGTGTTGAAGAAGGCCGCGGCCGTGGCCTCCACCACCCCACTGAGGGTCCGGAAGTCATCAGCCTGGATGCTGTTGAAGTTCCCACAGAGACCTGGGGCAGGGAAGGCAGGTTGAGGATGGTGGCCCGGGCAGAGTGGGTCAGCTCTGGCCCAAAGGAGACCCTCTTACCGCAGGTCCGCCCACGGAGCTCGGGTCCCAGCCGCACGAATAGCTGCATGGTAGGCACCAGCTGCAGGTCCAGCTGCAGCCCCAGGTTGGTCTGGGCGATGATGAAGAAGGTCGAGGGTCTGAAGATGGTGATGTTGGCTGGGGACACAGAGGACAAGCGTTTTGTAGGGGGTGCATGGCAGGGCCCAGGCGGCCTGGGGTGGGGAGGAGGCTGCCGCCCTCACCTGCAGAGATGGGCAGCTGGGTGTAGATCTGGTTCAGGAACACTTCCCCGCTGGCCTTGATCACCACCACCTGTGGCGGCCGGACAGACATGTGAACGCGGGGCAGGCTCGCCGCACCCAGCCCCTCGGAGGCCGTGAGATGCGCCTGCAGGTGCCCGGAGGCCTTTGCCTGCAGCTGGGGTCCTACCAGCTGGCCTTGTGCTCACTCTGATTTTCTGAGTTTTCTGTGAGGACCATGCTTTTTATTCTTTAGTAAAAACCAGTTATTTATTAAACAGAAATCAACTTCAGTGGAGAAGCCATGCTGGCCACAGATGCGCCCACCCAGTCCCTCCTGCCCGGGGCCCCTGAGGTCAGCTATGGTGGCCAGGGGACCCCCGCCCTGAGCCGTTCCCTTTAGTCAGTAAGTAACGGACACAGCCAGCGCTGCCGGAGGGCCCCGCCTCTCGCTGTTCATGCCAGGGATGAGGGACCCGGGCAGGACCGACTTTCGGAAGAGACAGGCCCCGTCCCCGTCCCGGGCGGCCCTGCCAGGCTCCACTCACCGTCCGCGCCCCATCCAGGCTCAGTGTCACGCTCTTCAGGCAGGTCTCGCTGTCTGTCAGCCCACACCTGCGCAGCTCGGCCAGCACGGTGAAGGCACTGCGGTCACAGGGCTGCGGGGACGGGCACACCGGGCCCTCACAGTCTGCCCAGCCCTCCCTGGGGTCCTCACTCCACCCGCACCCCCAGCCCTCCCTGGGGTCCTCACTCCACCCGCACCCCCAGCCCTCCCTGGGGGTCCTCACGAGCCACCCGCACCCACAGCCAGCCTGGCCCTGCCCCTCCGCCCACTTGTGCTCCTCTCCCTCCCTGGAAACCCCCACTCCACCATCCCAGGCCCCAAGAGAGAGGTGTGCTCAGGAGCCCCCCAGATGGGGACACGCAGGCACACAGAGGACTCGGCATGCACCCTGGGTGAGAGGCAGCTGGCAAGACCACACTCTGTGACGCCAATCACAGGACTCTCCGGGAAGGCAGCGCTTGAAAGGCGCAAATGCCAGCAGCTGCCAGGGGCTGGGTGAGGGAGGGGCGAGGAGGCTGAGGGAGAGGTGAGGAGGGTGAGGGAGGGGTGAGGAGGCCGAGGGAGGGGTGAGGGGGCCAAGGGAGGGGTGAGGAGGCCGAGGGAGGGGTGAGGAGGCTGAGGGAGGGGCAAGGAGAGTGAGGGAGGGGCAAGGAAGGTGAGGGAGGGGTGAGGAGGCCGAGGGAGAGGTGAGGAGGGCGAGGGAGGGGTGAGGAGGCCGAGGGAGGGGTGGACACACATACACACTTCATGAGTCTCATCATGGGAGACTGTGTTGGGTGCAGGGTCTCAACCCCATTGGGTGTGGGGAGACCGTGTGTGGGGTTGGGAGTACTTTGTACTCAGTTTCTTTGTAAACCTAACTCTATTCTCAACAGTAAAGTCTGTTAAATAAACAGCTGAAGATTGAGAGGGCTGGGCGCTGGTTGGGGGCCAGGGTGCTGGGTGGGTGCTGGAGGTTCTGATCTGCAGCCCCCGTGGCCCCGTGGGGACAGCACTGGGGAGCTGGGGTGCTTCCTTGAGGTCTCACTGTCAGGGACCCCCAGGGGTCACCCCGGGGTGGCATGACACACAGCCTGTGCTGGGGGAACCTATAGGAGGCTAGCCATGGGCACCCTCTGCCCAGCAAGTGCACGGCACCCAGGCCATCCCCCCCTCTGTCCAGTGAGCACCCAGCACCCAGGCTGTAACCCTTCTGTCTGGCAAACATCCAGGCCATCCCCACTCTGGCAAAAACCCAGCACCCAGGCCATCGCCCCTATGTCCGGCAAACACCCAGGCCAAACCCCCTCTGTCTGGCGAACACCCAGCACCCAGGCCATCCCCCCTCTGTCTGGCGAGCGCTGGGCACCCAGGCTGTACCTTGGTCAGCACATAGCCGCAGTCCCCATGGACCGTGTAGTGCCTCCCATCAAATGTCGAGAAGTGGGCACCTCCAAGCACGGAGCAGGTGCCCTGGCATGGGACCTCCTGGCAGCTCCACCGGCCTCCGGAGCAGGTGCTGAGGGCAAGAGACGGTGCCTCATGGGTGCCGGCCCCAGGACACCAGCCTCGGCCTCCACGTCAGAAGGAGGAGTTCTCGCCCAGGCCTGCCTGCATCGCAGCCCAGACCAGGAGTGCCTGCAGTTCCCGCTGTCCCATAGCACATCCTGGGGGCCTGGCGGGGGTCTGGGACCTACCAGTTGGTGCAGTCTGTAGAGTAGGTGGCCCCCGGGGCATAGACAGCCCCGTTGTAGATGCAGGCACACTGTGACACAGGCACACACCCAGTCTGGCCGATGTCATCCAGCACCATCCCTGCGGAGGTCAGGCAGGCCTGTGATAGGTGCCCACTGTGTCCACTCAGGGGCATTGCAAGGGAATGACATGGCAGCCCTACAGCAAGCTGGGGCCTCAGCCAGCCTCAGGGACTCAGGACAGGATCCTCAGCCAGCCTCAGGGGCCCGGGACACCTGGGGCTGGGGTCCTTCTCTCGAGGCTTGGCCATGGGAGCACAACCCCCTAGTTCCCGGTGCATCTGTGTTTCCCAGGGCAGGAGCCTCACCCTCGGGGCAGAAGCAGCCGGCCACACAGTGGTCTTCGCAGGCCCGGGAGTGCTCCTGGTTGGAGCAGGTGTCTGCGCAGGGCGAGCGGCACTCATGGTACTGCATGTTGTGGGGGCACATCTGGGCTGCGGGGGGCAGAGAGAGGGCTCATGTCCTCCCGTCCCACCCTCCCTGCTGGGGTGGGGGGACAGGGGGCCGGGGCACTCACGGCAGAGGTCCGGGCCCCGCCAGTCCTGGGGCAGCCCCCCCGCGTGGGCACACTGCCGGGAGTACTCGGCGAGGGTGTGGCAGATGCAGCTGGACAGGTTGGTGCCTTCGCAGAAGCAGAGGTCTTGCCTGCAGGCCTCCAGGTAGCTGCTCACGTCCACCAGGGCCGTGCAGTCGGAGAATAGCCGGCTGCTCAGGAGCTCCTCGCAGACGCCCTGGGGCGAAGGCCACAGCCGGGTGAGTCCTTGTGGGGGATCTGGACCAGCTCCCAGGCTCACAGCCCCTCCTCCCGCCCTGCCGGGCCCGGTCCCCTCCAAGGCTTACAAAGCCATTGGAGCAGTTCCTCGGGGGTTCAGGGACAGGGTCAGGACACTGCTCCGTGGGGCCGTCCATCTTCTGCAGGTTCCCAAACTCCATAGGCGTCAGCTTGGTGTCTGCAGGAAGCACAGGGGCGGGCTCTGCCTACAACTCCCAGTACCCCTCAGCCCAGCACGAGCAGCAGAGCCCCCAGGGCCAGGTCTCCGGGGTGGGGTTAGAAGGGACGTCGGTGGCCCCTGCGCCCTCAGGATGCCTGAGTTGTCCTGGCTATCCTCGTTTGGCCGCCCGATACACGCTGCCGCGGGACCCTCGGGGGGTCTGGAGTGAGAGGGGAAGCAGCCCAGGAGGCCGGTGTCCAGGCTGCAGGGTGCCGCCGGCTGAGGCCTCAGGACCCAGGACCCTGGTCTCCGCCTGCCGGGCTGGCGGGAGCAGGGGGTACTGGAGCCTGAGCACCTCCCAGTCTACTGGCAGAGCCCAGTCCCCCAGCTGGCCTGCCTCGCCAAGGGCTGCTCGACACCCGGGCTGACTCAGTTCCCCACGGAGGGTCACCCCGTACCGGGGCTTGAGTGGGGCCTCCTGGGCCTAGCAGGGGAGGTGGGGAGTGGGGTCCTGGCCGGAGCAGGTCACATGTGCAAGGCCACTGCCTGGGTGCAAAGACTCTAAGGCCAAGACGAGGCAGGTCTGTCATTTCAGGTGAGGGTGTGCGGTCCCAGGTCGCTGCCCAGAGCCGCTACACTGAGAGCAAGGGGCCCCATGGGCAATTTGCTGCCCGCCTGCACCCTGCATTGCGTGAGGGTAGCGAGAGGTTGTGTGTGAGTGGTGCAAGTGTGCACCGTGATGGCGGGAGGGCAGCCGCATCCATGCACGTGTGTGTCTGGCGTCTCGGAGGGTGGGTGTGCACACAACTGGGGGTTCTGGGACACGGAGCCCCCGGGGACGCTGGGGAAGGGCCGATGGCACGCGGGGCTTACTGTGGGAGAGGAGCTCGCTGACCACGGGCAGGCCGTTGAAGTCCCCGCAGAGCCCACAGGTCTTGTTGGCGTATTTGGTGTCCAGCTCCAGCTGTAATGGGGGAGACATCAGACGCGCGTCCCCACCAGGGGCAGGTGGACAGGTGAGGCTTGGGGAGGGGCTGGGGTCCCCGAAGGAGACACCCTCGCAAGCCATCTCCATCCTGGGTGCACAGACCCCAGGGCCCCATTGGTGTCTGGGCCCCTGCTCTCGCCTGCTGTGTGGGGTGGGGTCTGAGCCCGACTGGGCCCAGGGCACCTTCCACCCGCTCTGGAGAGGCTGTGGTGCACACCGGGACCCCCACCAGCCTCACCAGCAGGCTGTCGTCGTGGTTCCACAGGAGGACAAGGCCCAGCCTGGCTTCCACCTTGGTGTAGCTGCTGCTCTGCTGAATGAGGACCCCAGACTGGCTGAATGGCAGCTGGACCCTGCAGAGGGAGGCGAGGCTGAGGGGCTGGGGAGCACAGTGAGGAGAGACCCCAGGCAGGGCAGGTGCCTGCAGCCTTGAGTGTGACAAGGTCATCGTGACTGTGAAGACATGTCTGGGATGGGGACAGTGACCTCTGGAGCTCTGGGGTCACGAGGAGCTAGGAAGGGGATCCCAGGAGGGGCAGGTGGCCCAGCTCAGGGGACCAGGGTGCCCATGTCCAGCTCTGCTCTCAGGGGCTTGCTGAGAGGTCCACCTCCCTCCCAGGACTGCGATGAGCCGTGACCACCCGGAGATGCCATCCCCACACCCCGCAAAGCCCCCACCCTCCCAGAGCCCAGGCTCACGGGCGGCCGTGGACCAGGACGGAGCCCTTGGTGAGCTGGATGACCACGCCGTCCACCTTCATGAGGACCCTGCTCAGCGTGGGGGAGCCCGACTCCCGGCCTCGGCGCAGCTGGATGTTGAAGTCCTCATAGGCGGCGCCGCAGTGCTCGGAGAACACGTAGTTGCAGAGGCCGGGAAAGCGGAAGACGTCGCCGTCGAAGGTCTTGTAGTGGAAGTCACCCCACGTGCTACACACACGCCCATTGTGTGCGGGGTTGGAGGCTGTGGGGGAAGCAGCATGGGGTCTGGGGCTGTCGCTCTCGCCTTGCACCTCCTGCACCTGCCCTGAACCCTCCCGCCCTCACCCCCCACCCCCACCCCTGCCCTGCACCCCTGCCCTGCACCCCTGCCCCACCCGTGTCCTGCAGGAGATGCTGCTGCCCTGGACAGGGCAACCCGGGGGTCCTTCCTGCATCTGGGAAGTCCGGAAGCTTGTGCAGGGAGGTGCTGGGCCCTCTCCAATTCCTACCCAGTGGCACCCAGAAAGCTGGGACCCCTCTCCAGCTGGCACCCCCAGGCCTGAGCCAGGAGCTCAGCAAAGCTATGCCCCTTCACCCCCGGGCCTGGGGTTCCACTCACCTCGTACCACGGGGACGGTCCTCAGAGGTGGGAAGACGGTCACCCCTCGGAGTGGGACCCCTGTGGAAACAGCGGCTGGCAGGGTGCAAACGAGACCCCAGGTCGGGGGAGCGGGGGCTCCACAGCCCAGAGGAGACATCCCAGAGTCTGCGGGTCCCAGCTCCCGCCTCCGAAGCCGACTCTGGACTCTGCCACGAGTCGGGCCCCCATGCCCCACCCCCGCCCCGTCTGCACGTTGTGTGCTGTGTTCTGTGTGACTTTCTAGTTCCTCCCGGCTGTCACCGTGGGAAAGCCCCCTGGGATGGCCAGCTGTCACCCCACAGGCCTCAGAACCTGAGTCTGCATCAGCTGCTCAAGACAATCTCTTGGGCACTGAGATGAGGCTGGTCCGGCCCGATGTGGAGAAATGCAATCTAAGACCCGCGGTCTGCCCAAAGCTCCTGCTCTGGCCTCCCTCGCCTGCCTCCACCAGCTCCCACCAGCACCAGCCACACGGGGCGGTCACACCAAGGGAGACGCGTTGCTGAGGCGTCAGGAGGTGAACATGGGACGCCATGGCAGGACCCACCTCCAGATCCCGGAGGGCGGCCGGCACCCAGCCGACACCGGCACAGCCAGCCTGCCTTGCCCTGCAGCCCCTTCAGAGCCAGAGCCCTGCAGGGGCTGGCCCAGGGAGGGCAGGCAGTGTGGCCCACCAGGGCCATGGACATGGATGTGGGGGTGTCCTCCTGTCCCCCCAGGTTTGGTCCTCAGGGGTGGCCAGCCGGGGAGTCACCCTAAGAACAGTGCCTCTGGGGGCCGTGCCACACAGGGGAGGGTGGAATCTGACGGGCTTAGGGTGGGGGCCGGATGCTGAGACTCACCGCCGGGCCCC
Source organism: Cacajao melanocephalus (assembly GCA_963573385.1). NCBI lineage: Eukaryota > Metazoa > Chordata > Mammalia > Primates > Pitheciidae > Cacajao > Cacajao melanocephalus. The sequence goes on along the minus strand of CAUYLG010062607.1, from coordinate 11,468 downwards.
TGGGCAACGGGAAGGAGGACAGGGTGGTGCTCGTAACTGGATTCCGAGGAGCCACCTTGGGCGTGGCCTGTGGGAAGAGGAGCGGGGCTGAGCCAGGATGCAGGGCTGCTGGGGCAGCTCAGGCTGCAACCACAGATGCATCGCGGACACCAGAGGGACAGGAGGCCACAGTGTGTGGGGGTGGCCGGCGGCGAGAGTTCTCTCTGCTGGATCAGGGGTCCTAGGGGGCCTCTGTCCATGTGACTCGGGAGTCTGACCCTCCAGGAGCATCCCCTCAGCCTGGCCCCGTGGAGCAGGTGGCATTATGGACCCCTTGCCCCAATCTGGCATCCTCATCTATTCATTCCCATGCCAGGCCCTGTCTCCTGCCAGTGCAGCGACCCCACTGAAGGCCTGGGGCAGTCAAAGGCATGGGAGGTGTCTGCCCCCAGCGGGACCCAGCACATCCAATCTGTGGGTGGGGGCCCTTAGCATCTGCAAGTCTCCCAGGGGAGGTGGAGACGGTTGCCTGAGCCTTACTCACCCAGTCCTGCCCCAGGCCTGCCCCCACTTTCTGAGCCCTGCAGGCCCAACCCCAGGCCTGCCCTCTCCTGGGAGCAGCCCCGGGAGACAATTCAGGCTTCTGGGCCCAGACGGGAGTGGTGCAGATGAGGGACAGTGGCCAGCGTCCCAACAGGGTTCTTTCTGCTCTGGGACTGCTTCGCAGAGGGCCAGAGGCTGGGGAATGGGGCTGGGAGAGGAACCTGGCTGGACCAGAATCTGGGGATGGGGATGGGGCTGGGAGGGGGCCTCAGATGGGTCAGAAGCTGGGGATGGGGCTGGTGGGGGATCTGGCTGGGCCATGTGGCCACCTCTGTGGCGCTGAGGTCCCTTCCCTGCTGTTCCAGGAGTCCAGGAGCATCCACCCCCGACCGAGGCATCTCTTCCCAGGGGCACATGGTCACCAGCAGACCCATCCTGGGACCTGGTGTCCCCCAGAAGCAAAGGCAGGGACCTGCTGGCCCAGTGAGGGGCTGCCCAGACCACAGGGCCTGGAGCCTCCCCCATTCCCCCTCTTAGCCTCAGGCTGAGGGTGAAACCCTTCCCCTGTGGCCTTCACCATCACACCTCCACTCAGAGGCTGAGAATCCCCCCAGGAGACCCCCACCGAGCGTGAGCTGGTGCAGCGGGCATGTGTGGGGTGTCCAAGGGCAGATGCCTGGGGCTGATGCCCCTCCCTGACCAGGCCCTGGGGGGCTGTGAGCTGCCGGAGCTACTGTGGGTGCTGCTGCCTGTCGGGGAGGGGTGCCGGAATCCAGGCGGGGAGGGGAAGCCTGAGACCTGAGTTCCTGCTTCCCCACCTCAGGGAGTCAGGGTGTGGCCCAGCCTCAGAGGTCCCTGTAGCCCAGAGGTCCCTTCCCAACCCCATGAGGTGGAAACTGCCTGTTGGTGGCCGGGACCACAGCAGAGGCCATGCTGCTGGAAGCCGTCCATGGCACAGGCAGCCTGCCGGAACCCAGGACAAAGACGGAGGTGCCCGAGGCCCACTCAGCACCGCACCACCCAGGACTAGTGGAGTGGCCAGGGCTGAAGCCATACCTGTATGCCGGGTGCAGGCCAGGGCGAGAGCCAGGGCCCAGAGCAGGCCCAGCTTCCTCCGGCCGACACCCATCACGTGGACGGCAGGAAGAGTCCTCGTCCCTTGGCAGCCTCTGAGGAGGGACCTGAGGTGGCAGGAGCCTTTTGTAGCCCCAGAGCCGGCTCCAGCCCGTGCTTCTCATGGATGGGTGTGGCAGGGCCTGTGCTCCCACTCACCCAAGTAAACAGTGGGTGCTCACTGCGGGCTGGCCAGTGGCCGGTGGCAGGCGGAGAGGGGTGTGTCTGCTGGGTAGGGCCCAGTTTCCAAGGGCTCCCCCAAGCCCTGGTCTGCAGAGGTTCCCCCTCCACATACCCCATCCTGGACTCTCCCTGGGCAGCCTGTGAGTTCCCAGTGCTGGGAAGCCAAGGCGTCCCAGAAGCCGGCCACACGCTCCCCCTGACGTGGCGCCAGCCAGCATCACCCTCTCTGGAGGAGCTCCTGGCAGCAGCCTTCAGGCGAGCCACAGAACCCCTCCCCCACCATGCAGCTCCCTCCCAGCATTGCCCAGGAGTCCACCTGTGCTTCTGTCTCCTGGCCCCAGGCGGACAGGGCCAGCTCAATTCACATGATGGTCTCTGGCCACCAGGATCCAGAGTGCTCAGTACCCACCAGACAGGAAGCTGTTGACTGGTCGCAGCACAGAAAGGTCCCAGTGAGTCTTGGGCCTGATGGGCTCTGGCTGAGAAGGTGCCGTTGTGTGATGAGCGCTCGCCCGGACCACGGGCATGTGGCTGGACACTGGGGCCAGACTCTCCATCCCAGGCAGCCGCACACTCCCCAGCCAAGGTCAGCAGGCTCCACTGCCCACGTGGAGGGTCCACCCAGGAGGTCCCCCGTGGGAAGAATGGCAGGAAAGGGGGATGCTGGGCTGGGCCCCCTGCCCAGCTGCAGAGGAGTTAGGGTCAAAGAGGTGCCTTGAGGCTGATCTGAGCACTCGCTTCCACCTTTCCAGGGACCCATCCCAAGCTCCTTACGGTCACCTGCTTCTCCATTTCTGAGCCTTTCCCTCCCCATGTCCTGTCTTAGCTCAGGTGCCTGTAGAGAGAGCGCTTCACATGTGGGAGGACTTCGGGGAAAGGGAAAATGAGTGAGTGAGTAAATGAATGAGTGAACGAATGAGTGACTGAGTGAACAAGTAGATGAGTGAATGAGTGAATAAATGAGACAACAAATGAGTACCTGGCTGAATGAGTGAATCTATGAGTGAGCTAGATTCAATGTGAATGAGTGAGCGAGTGCGCAAGTGAATGAGGGATGGAATGAATAGGTAAGTGAATGAGTAATTGAATGAGAGAGCGAATGACTGAGTGACTGAGTTATGAATGAATGTGAATGAGGGAGCTAGCCAGTGAATGAGTAAGCAGTAGCAAATGAGTGAATGAGTGGAGTGGGTGAATGAATGGGTGAGTGAATGAATGAGTGAAAGAATAAGTGCATGAATAAATGAGTGAATGAGTGAGTCAGTGAGTGAATGAGTGAGTGAATGAGTAAATGAGTGAGTGAATGGGTGAATGAGTGAAAGAATGAGTCAATGAGTCAGTGAGCGAATGGGTGAGCGAGTGAATAAGTGAATGCATGAGTGAGTGGATGAGTGACTGAATGGGTGAATAAATGAGTGGGTGAATGAATGAATGAGTCAATGAGTGAGTGATTGAATGAGTGAGTATATGGGTGAGTGAATGAGTGAGTGCATGAGTGAGTGAATGAGTCAGTATATGAGTGAATTAGTGAATAAATGGGTGAACAAGTAAATGATGAATGAACGAGTGGGTGAAGGAGGGAATGAATGAATGAGCGAGTGAATATATGAGTAAATGAATGAATGAGTAGATGAGGGAGGGAGGGAATGAATGAATGAGCAAGTGAGTATATGAGTGAATGGGTGAATGAGTAAATGAATGAATGAATGAGTGGATGAGTGAGCACACTGGAGGTTGAGGGGCTGATGGGGTTCGGTGGACCGCCCCAGCCACTGGTGCTTCAGGAGGCCTGACCTGACCGGGTGTAGCCAGGGTCCCCCGCCCTGGCCCAGGACTGGACACCAGGTCTCCTGGTGCTGATGAAGGCTGAGGAGGGTCCTGGTAGTGGACAATGGGCCCTGTGGTGGGGCCGGATCCCAGGGCCGTGCGATTATGTCAGCGGGGCATAGGGAAGGCCTCAAGGGTCTGCAGGTGTGATCAGGACCCTGGCCAGGGGCACGTGTGAGTGCCCGCAGGCTTGCCCTCCTTATGCCCTCAGATAGACAGGAGGCAGTGGGTGAGCCAGTGTCCAGCCCCCGGCAGAGGACAGGCTGAGTCACTGACCCAGTCCTTACCGTGACCTCTGACCAATCTGAGTCACCAGGCTGGCCCTCAGAGGGGAGTGCCCCCTGGATGTCTGAGGCTGGCCGGGCCCGTGGCAGCTGGCCAACTGGCCACTCAGGCCTTGCCGTCCCAGCTGTAGCTTTCTCCTCTCCCAACCAGATGGCACCCAGGGCCGCTGCTGGGGTCCAGGCTGGGGGTGACATCCTCCTGCCAGCATTGGTGACCCCTGGCTGTGCTGGGCATTCTCTTGGAAACGGTTCAGGCACCAAAACCACTGGACATGGGCCACCAGCTGACCGCCTGGTCCCATGAAATCCCTACCAGGCTGAGGCTGCAGGAGGCCAGAAGCCAGCGCCTGCAGTCCAGAGCCTTAGCCCCAAGTGCCGCACTCCCAGAACTTTCCAGAAAGCCTTTCGGGCCTTGTTTCTGAGCCCTGGAAGCGGGGTGGGGAAGGGGGATTTCCTGCGTGTCCCCAGGGGAAGCAAGGTCCTTGTGTCCCGGGCCACCCCACAAGCCTCAGAGGGGTACCTGAGGTGGTCACTGCAGGCTACCTGGGGCTCTCAGAGGGTGCAGGCAGGGCTGGCCGAGCTGCAGCACAGCTACCTGGCTCCTGGGAACCCTCCCTGAGGCCTAAGGCTCTCGGGATGTGTCTGGGAGTCCCACCCACCCGAGGGCTCCACGGAGTCTCCAGCCCCCTATCCTGCACAGAAACTGCCCCTGCCACCTTCCAGCAGGGGCCCTGGCCAGGCCGGCTGGATCCTTCCCCCAGCCTGGGGCCCGAGTCAGCTCTGAGGCCAGCAGCCAGGACAGGCGTAGGCCCAGTGACTTGGCCTCAAAATCAGGGTCACTCTCCCCCGAGAGCTCCCGACCCCCGAGGCAGCTGAGCACAGCCCTTGCACCTCAGAGCCCTGATGCCCCAGGCACCCCGCCTGCAGCACCAACCATTTTAGTGAGCACGGCTGCGTGTGTGGCATGGGCTGTGGCAGGGCCTGGGGGCCCATGGTCTGAAAAGCAGGTGCATTCCTTAAAGCAGACCCTGCCTCAGCCCCCAAGAAGGGCAATGACCCCACTGGGGAGGGGTCCACCCTCCTGACTTGAACCTACACGCTCAGGTGAAAGTGTGTGCCTGGGACCAGCAGCCGCCCGTCATCTGGAAAGTGCTCGCAGGAGGAGGATCTCCAGGGCTTCTGTGGGACGTGCCGGAGGAAGGCTGCACATAGGGACGGCACGTGGGCTCAGCTGGGACCACAGCCCCACGAACTTCACTCTGCACATCGGTGCCGGAGGCCCCACAGCTCCAGTCCTGGGCAGCCGCCAGTGCCCTCTCTCCCCGGGATCTGAGACACGCATGCTGACTTGGCAGCACTGGAGGAAGGACGGGGTCACGCCCTGATAGGAGCCCCCAGCCAGGCGTTGCCACGGAGACAACAGGATTGGGACCGATGGAGGCCCAGCCGCATCCCAGGGCACCGTCTCCTGCCGCCAGGTGCTGACCTTGCCTCTGGCCCCCCCGGAACCGGGGAGGAATCTTGTGGGATAACCGTTCTTCCTGGGTAACTCGAGATGAACCCTGGCCCACACCACATCCCGTGGGGAAAGCCCCCTGTGGATGGCTTCGGCTCCACAGAGCTGGGGGAACAGCCTGGGGTGACCTGGGGCCACTTCCCCTGGAGGAGGAAGTGAAGAGGGTCCCACTCCCAAGGACTCCCCAGGACCCCCCAGAACTCCCTGGGAGCCCCTCGGACACCCCCACAGGTGTGTACATTCCAGGCTCCTCGGCCCCACCGGGCCCAGCACATACTGTTGGGGGCACCCGGCCCAGTCTGTCCTCCAGCGTCGTCAGGAGAGGTCCCCACCCAGCCTGGGCCCAGCCATGACCCCCTGGCCTGGCAGTAACTGACCAGGTGAGCAGGGGTGGGAACCACTGTTTTCTACATCGCAGGCCTTGGGCTGGGATCACACTCCGCCCCCAGCCTGTCACTTCCATCCCGGTTTCCCGGCACAGCCCCAGGGAGGTGACCTGCAGGGCCACTGTGGTCAGCCTGGCTCTGGCTGGCGGGACCTGGGGAGGCCACACCCTCCCTGATGCATGAGGTGGAGGGCAGGGGTCAGTCCTGGGGAAGCCAGGGGAGGGCAGCTCCACACACCTGCCCATAAGGGACCCCAGGGCTCCATGGAGCAGACATTTTGCCCCAGGCAGGGGTGACATTGGACTCCAGCAGCACCCACTGTGGGCCCTGAGCCTGCACAGTGACCAGCACGTTATCTTCCTGTGCCTCAGGCCCCCATCTGTAAAATGGCTCATTTAGGGCCCACTGCTCAGAGCCCTGCTGCCCAACGGGGAACCTGGCCATGCACCCTCACAGCGTCCAGGCGGGGAGCTCAGTGCCAGCTCGCCCCACCCTCCTCCAAGACCTAGGGCCACTGGAAGGCAAGGCTCCTGTGTCCTCATCCACAGCACGGGGTGGGGACGCCACGTTCTGCCGTCTCTGCCACCTCCACACATCTGAACGTAGCCTCTCTCATTCCTGGCAGTTCAGAAATGACGGTAGCTTCCCACCTGCGACCCCCAGTCTCACCAAGGCGGGTGGCCTTGGGTTCCGGGACAGCCCCTGGCCAGGCCTCTGGTGGCCGGTGTTCTGGGGGACGTGGCAGAATTGGGAAGCCTGATTAGGCTTCGTGTGGGAATTGGAGAATGATTTCACAGAAAGACAATAGAGCTTCTCAGTTCTGGGACCAGGAAATGCGGAAATGCTCTGGCTTTGGAAGGGGCGGCGTCCAGGGCGGGGCTGGGAAACTGACAGGAATTATCAGAGGCTGTTGACAGAAAGCGCAGGCTTCACGGTGGATTTTTACCAAGCCAGGAACTTTCACAATAGGAGGAAGGAGTCTTACGTTTCTTCCCAGCTTTACCAGGGGCCCGAGGGAGAGCCGCGGGGCCATCCCCATGGCAGGTTGGGCGGCCCCTGCCTGGAGGGAGCTGAGACCCTGCCGGGCCTTCTGGGTGGGGAGGGGGCAGAGTAAATTTGGTTTTGCGGCGGGGCTGCGCGATCTGGAGCCTTCCTGCGTTTATTTATTTTCTCTGAATCACTGGACAAACAGAATTCCTCCCAAGACCTGGCCTGGGCTACTGAAGCCTGGCCCCCAAGGCCCATGGTTCTGGCCAAAGGGTCAGTTTCCTGCACCCGTGTCCACAGCAAGGGCCACACTGACCACCGGGAGTGGCCGTTGGCTCCGTGGCCTCCCCTGGGGCGGAGCTGCTCATCTGCGCAGCTTCCATCTTCATCTTCCCAGGTGGGAAGGTGGGTGGGTGGGCGATGCTCTGTGCTGGGGGCCCTCCCTGGGCCTGGGTCCAGCGCAGCTCCTGGGAGTCCTGGCCTCCTCATCCCTCTCCTCCCACCCCAGCCTCCTCATCCCCTTTCCCTGCCCCTCAGCCCCCATGCCTCTGGCTCCCCGTTGGCCTCATACCTCCTGGATCCCAGGTACCTTCAGCAGAGCCCCCAAGTACACACGCAGCTGTGGGTAATTTGGGGCTGGGAGCCACAGATTCTGGGGCAGATCTGTGGACCCCAAATACACCTCAGTCCGTCACCCAGGCACTTTCCTGGACCCTGCCCCTCCCCAACCCCAGTTGCCCTGAGGGCCCATGAGAGTCAGGGGACGCTGCTGACAAGGCTCCCCAGCTCCACCAAGCACACAATGCCCCTCCAGGGTGGGGGGCCGGGCCAGGCTGCCTGCACCATGGATCCCCATCCGGGTTGGCCTCTGGGAGAGAGGACTGGCCAGAGCCTGCTGCCTTGACTGCAGCGCCCAGGGGCCAGGACCAACCAGAGCCTTGGGGCACAGGCACCTCTGGGGCCAACAAGCCCACAGACACAGAAAGCAGATGGTGGCCATGGGGGCTGGGATGGAGAGGCACGCGGAGTGGGGAGCTGGTGTTTAACAAGACAGAGCTTCACTTCTGGCGGACGAAGATGTTGTGGGGTTGATGGTGCTGAGGACAGCAGGGCAGCGTGGATGTACGAACAGCACTGAACTGCACCAGCAGTGGCAAAGATGGTGAACTTTATGTGTATTTTACAAAAAAAAAAAAAATTGGAACAAAATGTAAAGTGAAAATTGCTCCCCTCATCTTGAAAAAATATCCACTAACATTTTGATGAGGCCTTTTCAGATCTTTTGTGGACACGCCCACTCCTCTTATAAAGAGGCATTGGGCGCCTTTCTTGCTGGAGGCCCTGGGGAACTCGAGCTCAGCCTGGCCCCTTCGCCAGGGGGGCCTCTTCAGGTGCAACCTTCTGGGTTCATATAAAATACAAACACCCGGGCCATGTCTCCAGGGATGTTCTCCAAAGTGCTGGCTGAGAGGAGCTGAGCCACGGGAGCTGAGCTGGGCCCAGCGTCCCCAAAATGCCCCCAGGGGAGGCTGAGTCTTCCCAGGGTCGGTGCAAGCCCAGCTCCAGGAGCAGGCAGGCCGAGGGACATCCACTTTTGGGGGCTGGAAACCCGGAGGTGGCAGGGGCCACTCTGCCCAGGGCCCCGCCTGGCAGACACACCCCAGTGTGTGCACAGCCTCACCCTCACACCTGGACTGTGTGAAGAATGCACAGGTGAGTAAGCCCTGTGCGCACCTGCTCTGAGCCACGCCCGAGGCCAGGTGGGTTCGGGCCTCGGGGCCAGCCAAGTTCCATCAGCCTCAAAGGGCTCTCCTGGCCTTACCTCCCCTTGGCAGGCCTGGCCCACCCGCCTGCATCTCAGAGCCCCCACAGGGCACCCCAGGGGCCTCTCCCAGAGTCGGGGGACAGGGACACAGGAGAGAGGCCCCCGGCACCTGACCGTGGTCCTGGGAGAGAGGCAGAGGAGGCACAAGCCAGGCTGAACTGTGCAAGGGAGGCCCCACATTCACCACACGCACGGCCTGGGACTCGCAAAACCACGAGTAGGAAAACGCCCAAGGAAACAATGACAGCCCATTCGGCTCTGCGGGCAGGACCGTGGGTGGCCACAACACGCAAACCCACAGAACTGAGACACGGCAGCAGTAGCAGTCCACACACACACACACACACAACCATGTAAACACACACACGACCGTGCAAACACACACACAACCGTGCAAACACACACACGACCATGCAAAAACACACACAACAGTGCAAAAACACAACCGTGCAAACACACACAACCATGTAAAAACACACACACAACCATGCAAACACACACACGACCGTGCAAAAACACACAACCATGCAAACACACACACAACCGTGCAAAAACACTCAACTGTGCAAACACACACAACCATGCAAAACACACACACAACCGTGCAAAGACACACAAAATCGTGCAAACACACACAACTGTGCAAAAACACAACCGTGTGAAAACACAAAATCGTGCACACACACACAATTGTACAAAAACGCAACCATGCAAACACACACAACTGTGCAAACACACACAACCATGCAAACACACACAACTGTGCAAAAACACACACAACCATGCAAACACACACAACGATGCAAACACACACAACCGTGTAAAAACACACACAACCGTGCAAATACACACAACCATGCAAACACACACAAACACAACCGTGCAAACACACACAACCATGTAAACACACAATCATACACACAACCCGTGCAAACACAACTGTGCAAACACACACAACCATGCAAACACATACAACTGTGCAAAACACACACAAAACCATGCAAACACACACAACCATGCAAAAAAACACAACCATGCAAACACAACAGTGCAAACACACAAACATAACCATGCAAACACACATACAAGCACAACCTGCATACACACACACATGCAAACACACATACACAAGCACATACAATCTGCATATACACACATGCAAACACACACACAAGCATGCAAACACACACACAAGCACATATAACCTGCACACACACATGCAAATACACACACAAGTACATACAACCTGCACACACACATATGCAAACACACGCAACCCGACAAACACACACACCTGTAAGCACACACATGCAAACACATGCATGCAACACACACAACCATGCACACACACAAACACACAAGACCATACACACAACCTGCATACACACACAAACACACACACAACCATGCACACACACAAATACACAAGCACATACAACCTGCATACACACACACGCAAACACACAGAGCCCTGTGAACACACACACCCCCAGCACTGTTGGTTTCCCTTGGTGTGTGTGCCGGCTGCAGGTGACAGTCTAGTTCTTGCTCTCTGTTCGTCTCACTAATCTGAACGTCTAAGTTCATAGCAACGTCACACCATCTCAACTAACAGAGCTTATATTCTAAGTCTTGGAAACGTTTTTTCTACTTCGTCAAGATCATCATGGAAAAACCCAAGTCTTTTCCATGACCATATAAATTTTAGAATGCACCTGCCAATGTCTACCCAAAGGTAACTAGATATTTTGTTGGGATTGAATTTACAGATCAATTTGGGGGAAAACGACATTCTAACAATATTGTCTTCTACTCTGTTGATACATCTCCACATATTTTGATCTTTTTGAATTTCTACAATTCTTTGTCGTTTCAGTGTAGAGGTTGCACATACATTTTGTTAAATGTATGTCTAGGCAGTAGAAGTTTTGTGGTGTTCTTTTCTACGAGTTTGTTGCTGGCATATGGAAATACAGTGTTTACCATACGACAGCTTCAATCTGAATAACGGCCCCAAGGATGCCCGCGTTCTCGACCCTGGAACCTGGAACCATGGTGGAAGGGACCCGACGGACAGAGTGCCGGACCTCGGGGTGGGGAGGTTGTCCTGGGTTATTGGGTGGGCCTGAAGTAATCTCAGGGGTGCTCGTGAAAGAGGCAAGAGGGTCAGAGAAAGAAGTCAGGCAGACAGACAGCAGGTAAGAGGGACGCAGAGTCTGGGAGAGGAGAGGCCCTGAGGGGAGAGGACGGGGGCGGCCCGCTCCGGGGACAAGGCCAGGTGGGAAGTTTGCCTGGGCGCTGCAGATGGAGGATGGTCCACCAGGGAAGAGACACGGCCTCAAGCAGGAAGAGGCGAGGACGTGGAGCCTGCCCTGGAGGTGCCGGAAGGAACGAAGCCCTGTGAGCTCTCTGGAAACTCCGCAGCCCCAGGCCCACGGCAGGGAGTGTGTGGTGCTCAGCCACAGAGGTGTGGTCCTTTGCCACGGTGGCAGCAGCCGGGCTCCACACAGCGAGGACGGCATTGGTCATGATGGGGGACCGCACCTGACTGTGTAACAGGTTCACCACTCTGAACCTTAATGCAGCTTAAACACGCAGCATCCCTCAGGGAAAAGCTAAGCAGCAAAACACGTTATGCAAAGTAGCATCTCTGAAGGGGGCCTGCAGCTGGCTGCTCGGTTTGAGCAAGTTAATGTTTCCCAGGAAGGTTCCATCGCCCATTGCGCAGCTAAGGAGGGGCCAGGAGAGGTTAAAGGAGAAGGGCCAGGGGAGGGGAGAGGAGAGGGGCCAGGGGCAGGGAGGGGAGATGGGCCAGGGGAGGGGAG
>CAUYLG010062605.1:0-11231 GCA_963573385.1 Cacajao melanocephalus | reverse complement strand
ATTGATGGCTGGTTGATGAAACACCACTGCCATTCTTTAATCCTTTAGACATGGCTTCCTTTAGTTTTTCAAATGTATTTAAAATTTATTATTTAAAGTCCAACACTGGGAGTTCCTTGGGAACAGTTTCTATTGATTGCTTTTTCTTTTCCTGTGTATGGGCCATATTTTCCTGCTTCTTTGTAAGTGTCATAATACTTTTTTGAAAACTTTATGTTTTAAATAATATAATGTGGCAACTCTGGAAATCCGATTCTCCTTTTTTCCATTTTTTTGGTTGCTGCTTGTTGTAGTAGCTTGTTCATTTATTTAGTGACTTTCCTGAACTAACTCTGTAAAGTCTGTTTTCTTTTTTTTTTTTTTTTTTTTTTTTGAGACAGAGTTTTGCTCTTGTTTCCCAGGCTGGAGTACAGTGGTGCAATCTCGGCTTACCACAACCTCCACCTCCTGGGTTCAAGCAATTCTTATGCCTCAGTCTCCCGAGTAGATGGGATTACAGGCATGTGCCACCATGTCCAGCTAATTTTGTATTTTCAGTAGAGACAGGGTTTCCCCATGTTGGTCAGGCTGGTCTTGCTCCCAACCTCAGGTGATCTGCCTGCTTCGGCCTCCCAAAGTGCTGGGATTACAGGTGTGAGCTACCGTGTCCGGTCAAGTATGTATTCTTTGTCATATATCTTCACTGATTCTGTACTTGAATAGCTTAGTGGTCAGCTAATAATTGGACAGAGATTTCCTTAAATACCTGGAATCATTAAGTCTCATAGTCTCTCCCAAGGGACACTGTGTATGTGTTTGGGCATGTGTCAACCCTTAACGTACCAGTTTATAACTGCCTTAGTCTTCATTTTCTGATTGTGCAGAGTCTCAATGTCAGCCCAGTGTGAGAGCTTAGGGCTATCTCAGGGCACTCCAGTTTCTTTTCTGGGCATTCACACAACCTTGAGTAGATACACCATGGCCTTCTGGATTACCAGAAATATACAGAGTTTTTAATACCCTGTGGGCATCTCATTCCCCAGATTTTCCTTTTAAGCTTTTGGGTTAATATATTATTTGCTCCAACTATTGTCCACTATCTCAGGTAGTCACAAAATTAAACAATTGCCTTTAGTTGTTTTGACAGACAACTCTGTGGAAAATACTTTTCAGTGACCTTTGTGTCAGGTCAAATAAATGTAACCTTGCAAGTGGAACCTGTTAGCCATATCAAATAATAAGACTTTGAAGGGGCTCCAACCCTGTTTTGTCCTCTTCTGTTGCTGCCAGGCTCTTGGTTTTCACTATGATTGTAGGCTGTTGGTTTTCAAGACTACTGTAGAGCTGGGGTAGTGTTAGGAGGCAGGGAATGGGAATAGGGTAAGTTAAAATACCACAGAATTTCTGTTCTTGGATATTTAACCATTTTTCTTTAACAAATGTTCTCCAGATTGTGGCAACCCTTTGGTTAAATTTCTAGATTTCTGAAAAAAGTTGATTTGGACAATTTTTGCCATTTAAAAATTCCATTTGTGAAAGAAGGGATTTTTGGAAGTTCTTACTTTGCTGTTTTCACTTATATCACACTCTCATGTTTATTCTTAAATGATTTTGTTTCCGTATATTGAATTTAATATTGGCACTTTTTTTTCCAGCACATTGGAGATATATTTCCACAGCATCTGGCTTTTCTTGTTCCCGTTCTGAAGTCAGTAAATGTAACTGCTATCTTCTGGAGGTAATCTATTGCCTTAAAGGATTTTCCCATTATCCTTAGGTTTCTATGGTTTCACTAAGTTCAGTGCTCCTGCCTGAGGTATGTTGGCTTCTTCTATCTATGGCATGATGATTCCAGACTTTCATAAGTCTGGAAAATTCGCTGCCATTTTCTTCAGATATTGCTTCTGTATCATCTCTTTTCTTTCTTTTTTTCTGGGACTCTGATTAAATTTGTGTTGGATTTCTCACCGTGTGTTCTCATGTTCTCTGTCTTTCATATTTCTAGATTTTGGCCTGTCTACTTAATACTTTGAATATTTTACTTTGACCTAGTTTCCAATTCACTAATTCTTTCTTCAGCAGCACCCAATCTGCTTTAAAACCCATTTATGACTTTTTAACTTTTCAGTTTTAGATTTAAAAAAATTTAAACTGTTACTTTTTGTAGCTTCTAATCTCTTGTTTCTGTTTTTAACTATAGCAAGTGTAGTTTTAAAATTTTAGTCAAACATATAACATAAAATTTGCCATTTTATTTTATTTCTATTTAATTGTTTTTTTGAGATGAAGTCTCGCTCTGTCACCCAGGCTGGAGTGCAGTGGCGCAATCTTGGCTTACTGCAACTTCTGCCTCCCAGGTTCAAGTGATTCTTCCACCTCAGTCTCCCAAGCAGCTGGGACTACAGGTGCATGCCACCACACCTGGCTAATTTTTGTATTTTTAGTAGAGATGGGGTTTCACCATATTGGCCAGGCTGATGTCGAACTTCTGACCTTGTGACGCGCCTGCTTTGGCCTCCCAAAGTGCTGAGATTACAGGTGTGAGCCACTGCGCCCTGCCTGCCATTTTAAATAGTACATTTTATATGTACAATTCTGTGACATTAAGTTCATTCATGTTGTTGTGTGACCATCCATCTCCAGTACTCTTTATCTTGTAAAACTGAAACTCTTTACCCATTAAACAATAACTCCCTTTCCCAAACCCCTGACAACCAGCATTCTACTTTCTGTTTTTATGAATTTGACTGCTATAGATACCTCATGTAAGTGGAGTAATAAATATTTTTCCTTTTGTGACTGGCTTATTTAATGTAGCATAATATCTTCAGGGTTCATCCATGTTGTAGCATGTGTTGGAATTTCTTCCCTTTTTAAGGTTGAATAATATTCCATTGTATATGTACACCATATTTTGTTTATTCATTCTTTGATGGACACTTGGGTTGCATCTATCTTTTGGCTGTAGTGAATAATGTTGCCATGAACATGGGTATACAAATATTTGAGTCCCTTGCTTTTACTTCATTTGTGCATATACCCAGAAATGGAATTGCTAGATCACATGCTAATACTTTTCTTAACTTTTTGAGGAGTGACTGTATTTTCAAAGCAGCTCCAGCATTTTACATTTCTACCAGCAATGCCCAAGGGTTCCAGCTTCTCCACATCCTAACCAACACTTATTATTATCTTGATAATAGCCATTCTAATGGGTATGAGATGGGTACGAGATGGTGGTTTTAATTTGCTTTTCTTTAATGATTAGTAATGTTGACCATTTTTTCATGTACTTATTGCCCGTTAGTATGTGTTCTTGAGAGAAATTTCTATTCAGGTCATTTGCCAGATTTTTAACTGGGTTGTTTGAGTTTTTGTTATTATACAAGGGTAGTTGTCAAAGTAGTCTGTACTGGGTAATTTCAACTTCTTGTCTTTGCACATATGCTTTTGTTTTCTGTGATTTCTACTGTTTCTTCCTCAGTGTGTCACTAATTTCTTTTAGGGTGCTAGACATTTGTATTTGCAGAATATTTTTGAGGAATAATTTGAAACCTGGGATGATTATTGTTTTTAGAGAGGTTTTCATCAGGTATGGCTAAGGTTCTTTTTTTTTTTTCTGAGACAGAGTCTTGCTCTGTTGCCAGGCTGTAGTGCAGTGGCGTGATCTTGGCTCATTGCAACCTCTGCCTCCCAGGTTCAAGCGATTCCCCTGCCTCAGCCTCCTGAGTAGCTGGGACTACAGGCACATGCCACCATGCCCAGCTAATTTTTTATATTTTAATAGAGATGGTGTTTCACCATGTTGGCCAGGATGGTCTTGATATCCTGACATCATGATCCGCCCTTTTCAGCCTCCCAAAGTGCTGGGATTACAGGCGTGAGCCACCGTGCCCTGCCAGTTCTTTAGTCTTAAAGGAGCCAACTTAATCCAATGTAGTCTTAAGGACAACCAGATGAGTAGAGCAAAGGCTCAGTGCTTGGGAGGGCTGACTTGCTTCTGAGGACTTATTCTCTACCTTAAGGGGTTAGCCCTTTGTGGTTCCAGTGCAAACTGAGAGCTGGTACCTCAGTATCTGATTCATGTTTTTACTCTGTATCTTCTTGCCCCAATTTTTGGATATTTTGGGTAACTTTCATGTCTGTACCAATCCCACAAATTTCAGGGCCTTACATGGTAAAATTTACTTCTTGCTCATGTAACTGTGGATGCTCCTCATCAGTGATCAGCTATCCTCTGTGTGGTGATTCGGCCCAGTTCCTCACAGTGGGTGGTCATGCCATCTGCTACGGAGGTGGCATCCTCATCCTCTAGGCCCGGCTTCCTGTCAGTCCAGCTGGCAGATGGGGGAGCACACATGGAGAAGGCACACATGCTTCTCAGCCATGTTGGCCCACAAGTAACAAGGACCATGATCTGTATCTCTTCATGCTTTCCACCGGCAAGATCTAGTTACAGGGTCCTATCTAGATGGAGGTGAGAAATCTGCATTGTGTTGTTTCTGGTTGACAGTTTCAATGCTGTCCTGGGAAAGGGGAGCACAGTTCTTTATGGTTTTATCTGTCTCAATCCTTCGCCTCGGCACACCCTTCTTTGACAGTTGTCATGTGCTTATCTCTCCAGGGACACAATCCAGAGTTTCCCTAGTTACTGTGTCTTGCACAGAGGATGAATTTCTAGCGTTGTATAGTCTTTATCAAATCCAGTTGTCACTTTTGTGGTTTGATGACTGAACTGACACACAGCTTATCTGGTGTTCACACTGTATAATAGTGGAGCCAAATCAAGCGAATTGCAATTTTTAAAACTTCCATTTTGGAAGGAGACTAATGGAAGATAAACATCAGTTCTTGGTCCACAGTAAGAGCAACATCCCATGGGCAAGTATTATGAAGGCATCTATCAATGTTTTCTAAGCAAAGGCCACTAGACACTCACCTGGGAACCATGGGGTGTTCTGGTAAGAGGGTATTAGAAAGAACCTGTTACAGGATTTGGGCTTTCATTAGGTGATTTGGAGGAGGGTTCAATAAAGTGGGGTGCTATCAGTAAGTAGGGACAATTTTATGATGAGTATCTCATTCAGTCTTATATATAAGGAGGATAGACTGGAGTGAGGTTAAAGTTATGATTGGTAAAGAAACAGTTACTTATGTCAGTGGGGAGAGAGATTTTGGCACAATCTTGTTTTTGTCTTCATTCATCATGGTCACACTATAGCGTGTCTGATTCTTTTACCTCCTATCCTAGGAGTGAGGGCAGAAGAAACTGGTCTGTTGTCCACCAGGCCTCCTTGCTCCATCTGGCTAGGCCTTGGGAGTGCTACGGTTTGAATATTTGTCCTCTTCAAAACTCATGTTGAAGCTTAATCTCCAATATAGCAGTATTGAGAGGTGGGGACTTTAAGATGTGATTGGATCTTAAGGGCTGTTCTCTTATGAGTGGATTTATCCATTCGTGCGTTAATGGATTAATGTGTTATCAGGGAAGTGGAATTCGTGGCTTTATAAGAAGTTGAAGAGATACCTGAGCTAGGATACTCAGCCCCCTTACCGTGTGATGTCCTGCCCCATCTCAGGACTCTGCGAAGTCTCCACCAGCAAGAAGGCCGTCACCAGATTCTCCTCCTTGACCTTAGACTTCTCAGCTTTTATAACTGTAAGAAATACATTCATTGTCTTTATAAATTACTGAGTTTTGGGTTTTCTGTTATAAGAAACAGAAAATGGACTAAAATAGGGAGAATGTCTTCCTCAGGGGTTAGGGGCTGCAAGATCCCACAGCCTGCTTTCTGCTTGTGGAAATTTGGGTTATTTTGACAGTCATTGACTGTTTTAGGCTCACGTGTCTTTGGCAATGCAGTTTCTCCCCGATTCTAGTAGCTTCTGATCTATTTGCGTCTGGTAGTTTTATGTGCCAGTAACTATAGCCAAAGTTCTTTTCTAGTTACAATCTTCCAGCCTACTTCATATCTTTGCTTTCTTATACGTGTGTTTCTCCCTACTCAGGGTATCTTGAAGCTTACCATAATACAATAGGCATGGGTGTGGGTGGGAGACACACCTGTAATCTCACCTGTGTGTACAGTGTAGCCCTCTCTTCATTGTGAAGTCTTAATGGGTCTTTGCTCCTCCGAACATGTTCAGCCACACATCTTACTCTTGGGACGCAGAGGGATAGCTTTTCCCGGATTTTGAGGCCCACATTTCTGGACTGTCTCTAGATGCTTTCCTGTCTCTCTCAAGCCAGCCAGTTTTTGCCTAAGCTCGTGTCTTTCTGTGATGCTCAACTAAGCAAAATGAGTAACAGTCACCTAGACAGTTGGCATTTCCTTTTCTCTTCCCCCTGAGCTGGAGGCTGGGTGTGTGCATGGTCTGCTTTTAGGTGATCAGGGGTAAACAGTTTCACCAAATGACATGCACTGTATAAAATAGGTCTTCTCATTACCAGCTGTCTGACAGAGGTTTTTATTATGATATCACCCTCTTCAAAGAACCCAATTCTATGTTAACTTATCTCCATTGAAATATGTATTTAATGATAAGAGAATTTGAAAGAGGAAAATTTCTGATTAGACTCTTTCTTTGGGAATTATTTGACCCATTTTCTACTTCCCTCTGCCTTTCCACTGTTTGGAAATGAAGCTGTACATTTGTGGCAGTTTTCTAAGCAGCCATCACAAAGGCATAGTATGGCAGTCCACCTTTTTTGTTTTTAACTGTATTAACATTGGAAAATCAAACCCTTTCTGATTTCTTACAAGAAGAAAACAATAAGACACTTCAGTTTTTTTAATAAGATGAGATATAACGATAAAAATTTTTGATGAAGAAAAGAGTTTTGTATTTAAGTTGCAGTGATGTGGACAACTTCCAGACTCATCCCTCTCTGTCTGTAGTATCCTACAAAAGTTTTTCTGCTTTGAAGAGAGGCAAATGTGAATACCTGGCTTGAGCTTCTCCTGAGGCCCTTGTGGAAGTAACATGAGATGACTGATGTGCAAATGCATTCAATAGTAAAGCTCTGGGTAGAGAAGACATTATTATTTCATCCTGAAGTACTTTTGGAAGGTAAATAATTTATTTAGCACACTAAGTTCATCCTCTGAGGCCATGTGTTTCTGCTATAAGGTACCAAAACCAGCCTTGGAAACTTAGAGCATTGCGAGAGGAAAGGTCCAGTGAGTTGGACTCCTTATGAGTTTTACTGAGTTGGGTGCTTTTCTGTAGAGTTCTGAGTTCTATTTATAATTATCCTTAAGCAAAAAAGAAACAATCCAAAGTGGTGACATAGAGTGTTCAATTTACAGTTACCTGTGGTATAACCCAGTTAATAATCATCCATAATACTTAAGGTCCTAGACTGCTTGTTTGAGTTTTTTATGAATTTCTAAGATAATGAGATTTTGTAATGGAACCATGTTTCTCAGTAATGTCTTTCACTGAATTATCTTGACTTGAGTCAAGACAAGACTCAAGAGTGACTTTATTTTAAATGTAAATCCGCCCTGTAACTTCTGACTAACCCTGAACTGATAATGCCCCCATAATGTTTAGTTGATGTTATTACTCTTCGTGTAGGAACACCAATTCATTGTAAGTTTTCTTCAACCCTTGTTGTTGCAGAGATCATAGGCTGTGATGACTGTAGCATCCTACACATATCTTCCAGAGCACTACACTTATGTTCCAAGATATAAACCCTATGTCTGGGGATTTGTAGTGCAGGGGTCTACCTGTCTGCACCTGCCCAAGACCATGATTCTGTCTGTAAATTCTCCAATAAATCACCCAATACCAACAAACTGGATTTCTCTGCCTCCGTCTTTGGTTTCTTGGCTCCTTTGGTATTTGAGGGTTGCTTTGCATATGTGGCCCTTTCATAGAACACTTGATTAATTTTCTAATTAATGAAATAATAATGAAGTAGGTTATGTTGCTTACTAAGAAATTGATAAACTTGAGGTAGCCATACTTCTCTAGGTCCACTTAGGAAACCAAAAGTTTTTGTTTAATGGTCTTTTCAATGGTAAGCCGTGTATTATTCATATAATTAGTGTGGAGGCTGATACTGAGAGAAGGTGTAGTGGCTTGCTTTTATATGAGGGCACTGGAATGAGATGTGTTCTGTAGATTCCCATTGTGGTCTGTGACCCATGCTGAGACTGACTCTTCTTCTCCCCAGCTCCTGGAATAGGGGTCTAGCCCCTCATGACTTCCTCCTTCCCTGGCTCATTTGGACATCCACAGGGGCCTCTTTCTCTTGGACATGCCCCACCTGGGACCCATCATATCTATTTTTCTTGCCCTGGGAGCCACTGCATCTTTAGGACACAGCTTCTCCTAAGCTGATAGGGATGTGCTAGAGCCTGTGGAGTGCCTCTGTTGTCCAGAGTTCTATGGTAAGGTCCTAAGCAGCTCTCCCACTGGAAGAACAGAGCACAGTTGAGGCGAGGTCCTGTGCTTTGCAGCACTTACTGAGGAGACTCTGACCCTGGTCTGTCTTCTCCTGTCATTTCCAAAAGTGAGTGCATGGGGGCAGTGGGGTGGAGGTCAGTTCAGTGAGCACACACAGTATGGAGGCAGAGCCCTTTACCTCTTGGGCAGCTGAGGCTGGGGTCCTGGGCTGAGCCTATCTGTTTGGTGTCTTGTTGCACGGATAGATCTTATTTAGGCAAACATGCCCCTACAGACAGGCAAGGCATGCCACCAAGGGAACCCACAGGCAAGGCCCAAATGCTCTTATTTGTGGTGTACATTAGGCAGATAGCCAGATTGGAATATCAGACTGGAAGGGAGCTTACAACTTCCTGCTGAACAGAGAAATAAAATGTCACCCACTGGGGGCAGTAATAGCTGATGAACAATCATGGTGGTTCTCACTCACGGTTGGCTCAGGGCTGGGGGCACTAGGCATATTGCAGTGCCAGTGAAAGCAGAGCTGGGACTCAAACCCTCTTTTTTCCCTCTTTTTATCCCATAGCAACCACAGTAAGCCTGTAAAATCTCCTGTGATTTGTGGAGTCTCGGGCTCCCTGGAAACCTTTCAGGGGGCTCATAAGGTCAAAACTGTTTTCATAATGATTTGGAGCCTTTGTTTCCTTTTCGCTGTGTGGACATTGACACTAATGGTTGGAAACCAATGGCAGGCGCTTTGACAGAAATCAAGACCATGGCACCAAACTCTACTGACAGTTGTCATATTCTTCACTGCCACCTACTCGCATACAAAAAGCCAACACCATTTAAGAATGTTCTTGTCCAGGCATGGTGGCTCACGCCTGTAATCCCAGCACTTTGGGAGGCTGAGGCGGGTGCATCACGAGGTCAGGAGATTGAGACCATCCTGGCTAACATAGTGAAACCTCGTCTTTACTAAAAATACAAAAAAAAATTAGCCGGGCGTGGTGGCACACGCCTGTAGTCCCAGCTACTTGGGAGGCTGAGGCAGGAGAATCGCTTGAACCCAGGAGGTGGAGGTTGCAGTCAGTGAGCTGAGATAGCTCCATTGCACTCCAGTCTGGGCAACAAGAGTAAAACACCGTCTCAAAAAAAAAAATTATTGAAGAAGTAGGAATGACTAATTTTATTAAATTTTGACTTGTGAGTACCTGTCTTTTTAATATTCTGTGAGATGGAATTGAAAGTTCGCATAATGTACTTTGGCAGATGGAACTACAATGATTGTTTTGAGGAAAAGCACTTGTGCTTTTTTTGAGTTTGGAGTTAAACTAGCTTCTCTTTTAATGGAACACTGTTTTTACTTTAAAGAACAACTGACAGACAAACCATGGTTATTCAGACTTGTATTTTTGGCATAAAATGTCTGAAAATTGAACTAACTGAGGCTGTTACTTCAAAGGAATTAACTGCTTATATTTGTTGCAAATGACAAAATTGAATTTTCAGGCAAAAGTTAGAATTTTGGAAAACTTGTCTCTGTCATGGTGAGCTTGATAGCTTCCCACCCAGTATAGGCATCACTCATTTTATTGCACTTTACAGAATTTTTTTTTTTTTTAACAAATTTAAGGTTTGTGGCAACCCTGTATCAAGCAAGTCTTTCAGTGCCGTTTTGCCAATAGCATTGCTTACTTCATGTCTCTGTGTTACATTTTAGTACTTCTCATGATATTTCAAACATTTTCATTATTATTTTATCTGTTATGGTGATCTGTGGTCAGTGATCTTTGTTACCATTGTAATTATTTTGCAGTGCCATGAGCTGTGCCCATATAAGATGTTCTGTGTGTTCTAACTGCACCACAGCCAATTATTCCCCCATCTCTCTGCTTCTCGTGGGGCCTCCTTATGCCCTGAGATACAACAGTATTGAAATTAGGCCAATTAATAACTCTTCAGTGGCCCAGTGGCCTCCACATGTTCAGGTGAAAGGAAGGGTCCCACATCTCTCAATTTACTTATTTTTTATTTTTATTTTTGAGACAGAGTCTCACTCTCTTCCCTAGGCTGGAGTGCAGTGGTGTGATCTTAGCACAAGGCAACCTCTGCCTCCTGGGTTTAAGCTATTCTTGTACCTCAGCCTCCCAAGTAGCTGGGATTACAGGTGCATGCCACCATGCCTGACTAATTTTTTGTATTTTTAGTAGAGGCAGGATTTTGCCACATTGACCAGGCTGGTCTCCAACTCCTGGCCTCAAGTGATCCACCTGCCTCGGACTCCCAAAGTGCTAGGATTATAGTCATTAGCCACCACACCTGGCCATGTCTCCCACTTTAAATAAAAAATTAGAAATGATTAAGCTTAGTGAAGACTGCATGTTGAAAACTCAGATAGGCTGAAAGCTAGGCCTCTTATGCTAAATAGCCAAGTTGTGAATGCAAAGGAAGTTCTTGAAGTAAATGAAAAAGTGTTACTTCAGTGAACACGCAAATGATAAGGAGTGAAATAGCCTTGTTGCAGATATGGAGAAAGTTTGAGTGGTCTGGATAGAAGATAAAACTAATCACAACATTCCCTTAAGCCAAAGCCCACTCCAGAGTAAGGCCCTAATGCTCTTCACTTCTGAGGCTGAGATACCTGAGGAAAGTGTATAGGAGAATTTGAAGCTAGCCAAGGTTGGTTCATGAGATTTGAGTAAAGAAGTCTGCATAGCATAAAACTGCAAGGTAGAGCAGCAAGTACTGATGTAGATGTTGTAGCATGTTCTCCAGAACAGTAAGAGAATTGATGAAGGTTGCTACACTAAGGAACAGATTTTTGATGTAGACAAAATAACCTTCTATTGAAA
>CAUYLG010062604.1:0-35663 GCA_963573385.1 Cacajao melanocephalus | reverse complement strand
CATGCCCGGCTAATATTTGTATTTTTAGTAGAGATGGGGTTTCACCATGTTGGCCAGGCTGGGCTTGAACTTCTGGCCTCAGGTAATCCACCTGCCTCAGCCTTCCAAAGTGCTGGGATTACAAGCGTGAGCCACGATGCCTGGCGTGCAGCCATTATTTAATTGCATTTTATTTATTAGATGAGGTATTCATTATGGAAACTAGTAGCTATATGTAGCTATTGACTTCTTGATGTGGCTATTTCAACTGAGGTGAATATTAAAGGAAAATAAGGTTTTTTGATACTTGATTTAATTATTGGAAAACTCTGTTGCCCAGGCTGAAGTGCGGTGGTGCCATCTTAGCTCACTGCAACCTCCACCGCTCAGGTTCAAGCAATTCTTCTTCCTCAGCCTTCCCAGTAGCTGGTATTACAGGCATCTGCCAACACACCCAGCTAATTTTTATATTTTTGATGGAGATGGGTTTCACCATGTTGGCCAGGCTAGTCTCAAACTCCTGACCTCAACTGATCCACCCGCCTTGGCCTCCCAAAGTGCTGGATTACAGGTGTGAGCCACTGTGCCCGACCTAGTTATTGGAAAACTTTTAAATATGTTTTAAACAACTTGAGTGTGTGAGTCTACTTTATAAATAGTAAATTTTATGAAATCTAAATACAGTTCAGCTATTTCTTTTTATTCTTTTTAATTCAGCTATTTCTGATGAAAATGTACAAATTGAGATGTGCTGTAA
Source organism: Cacajao melanocephalus (assembly GCA_963573385.1). Classification (NCBI taxonomy): domain Eukaryota; kingdom Metazoa; phylum Chordata; class Mammalia; order Primates; family Pitheciidae; genus Cacajao; species Cacajao melanocephalus. The sequence goes on along the minus strand of CAUYLG010062604.1, from coordinate 34,927 downwards.
GTGTAAAGTACGTACTGTGTATAGAAGCCTTAGTGCAAAAGCAAGTGTAAAATACCTAAGTACAATTTTTGCATTGATCATATGTTAAATGATATTTTAGATATATTGATTAAATAATATTATTAAAACTAATTTCACCTTTTAAAAAAATTTTACTGTAGTATCTGGTGTGATGCTGATAGAAATAAAATACAAGCCACATAGAAATTTTAAAATTTCTAATAGCTATATTTTGAAAGTCTTAAATTTTACAATAAAACTTAAGGGGTAGGCTGGGCGCGGTGACTCACGCCTATAATCCCAGCACTTTGGGAGGCCAGGGCGGACGGATCACTTGAAGTCAGGAGTTTGAGACCAACCTGGCCAACATTGTGAAACTCCTTCTCTACTAAAAATACAAAAATTAGCCGGGCGTGGTGGCATGTTCCTGTAATCCCAACTACTCGAAATGCTTAGGCAGGAGAATTACTTGAAACTGGAAGGTGGAGGTTGCAGTGAACCGAGATCATACCACTGCACTCTAGCCTGGGTGACAGAGCAAGACTCCATCTCAAAAGAAAAAAAAAATTTGACCCTGCCTTGCTGTACAAAGGATTTGAGATGGCATGAACTACTAGCATCTGCCTTAAAGAGAAAAAGAATAGTAGAAATTAGGAGTTGGAAAAAGGAAGAATTTAGAGAGTAAGGTCAGTGTAGTCGCTGTTGGTGCAACAGCTAAGGCAAGAAAAGAGACAGTCAGCTATTACGTGGTTGTTATTGCCAGGATGGAAGTGCAAAACTGCAGAGAACAAGACTGCCTGGATGTGACTTCTGGCTTTGAGCAAGATCTTTAACCTTTCTGAATCTCAGTTTCCTCATCTATAAAATGGGGACAATCTTAATGCCTACTTTATAGTGTTGTTATAAACGTTATTAACTGTTAGACACATACTTTGTATATGAAAAGCCTCAAATATTATGCATTTTACCATTTCCTCAGGGACAGCAATGTTTTTTGAAGCAGTGAATTCTGAAAGAGGTTTTTTATATGGACCTTTTGTCTAGGAGTTTCTTAATAATGTAAGAGATGGTATCCTCAGCATTTTTATAGCAAAGGTGATGATAGATTTCCTGTGGTATGTGTAACCTTTGTGTGTGAGGGTTAAGGACATTCCAGAAATATTAGTCAAGTAGCTAAAGAAGTGGGTAGATTGCAGGAGTAGAAAACTGGTGGCTTGGGACCATATTCTTACACAGATGTGTTTCGTTTGTCCTGTATAGTATTTAAAATTATTTCTGCTATTATATAAAAAAAAGAATTTCCATAGAAATCTGGATTTCTGGTTTCTCTTAGAAGAATCATTAGATTTGTAGAATGGAAATCCACATTTCCACGTCAATAGTAGGCTGCTTCCAGGCTGGGCCTGATTCTGTTTTTCCCCAGTTCCAGTCTTGCTTGCTATACCTAATTACTCGTATTGGATATTCTTTCCTTCCATCTGCGTAGCATGGCACTGCACTTCTTTAGCTTCTCTAAATTTTACAGTGTTCTTCATAAAGTCTTATACATCTTTTAAAAAATTTTGTTGTTGTTGCAGAAAAGTTATTTATTTAGGTAAAGAAAGAGAAAAAAAGGAGAAGAGAGAAAACTTCCACAAAGAGTGTGGAAGGGGACTCCACAGGGGAAATCTAGGAGAGAGAAAGACAGCTTCCATGAGGGTGGAAGGGGATCCAAACATGGAGTCCCCTTTTTTAAAAATTAAAAAAAATTTTCCCCCAAAACACAGGATTTTTAAGTCTTACACATCTTTGGAGAAATTTGTTTGTAGGTTATTTAGAGCTCTTGTTTCTGTTGCAAATAGTATTCTTTAAAATTTTAAATAATTATGTTGTAGATCTTTAGCAATATAATTGATTTTTAAATATATTTATCTACTTCGTCACATTATTGAACTTGGTTCTAAGAGTCTCTATAGAGGTAATTGTTTCCATATAGTCAATGCTGCTTTCGTCTGCACACAATGACAGTTCTCTTTTTTCCTTTGACATCCTTATACATTTTCTTATTTCCTTATTACACTGTACAGGTAGTACAGTGTTGAAAAGAAGTGATGATAATAGCACTCTTGTTAAAGCTGTAAACAAATGCTCTACAGTAGTACGTGGGTGACTCTCATAGGCTTTAGGTAGAAACTCTCCCCCACAAAAAAAAGGATATGACCATTTTTCAACCTATGATGATCATCAGTGCTGCTAATGTCACAAAACAGAGACAAATGCCAGAAAATTTTTTTTTTTTTTGAGATGGAGTTTTGCTTTTGTTGCCAGGCTGGAGTGCAGTGGTGTGATTTTGCCTCACTGCAACCTCAGCCTCCCGGGTTCAAGTGATTCTCCTGCCTCAACCTCCTAAGTAGCTGGTATTACAGGTGCCTGCCACCATGCCCAGCTAATTTTTTGTATTTTTAGTAGAGATGGGGTTTCACCATGTTGGCCAGACTGGTCTTGAACTCCTGACCTCAGGTAATCGCCTGCCTTTGCCTCCCAAAGTGCTGGGATTATAGGCATGAGCCACCATGTGTGGCCTACCATGAATAATTATATGCCTTCTGATGAAAGTTCATACTACTTGCTCTAAGTGGTGCATATTTGCAAAATCAGATCACAACAAGGCAAAACCTGAAAAATCTGAATCTTATCAAGCCTCTTTAGGCCTGTAACCTAGATAAATTGTCCAGTATACAAAGACATGTATAAGAGTATTCATTTCAGCAGTGTTTCTAATAGTAAAACATTGCAAACAATCTATTGGTCCTCAAAAAGAATCAGTAAGTTTATATTCAAAAGTGGGATGCTATGTAGCAATGAGTTATGACTGAATTAGAGCTTTTTTTTTTTCTTTTTTTCTTTTTTTTAAAGATGGGGTTTCACCATGATGGCCTGGCTGGTCTTGAACTCCTGACCTCAGGTGATCCACCCACCTCGGCCTCCCAAAGTGCTAGGATTACAGGTGTGAGCCACCGCGCCCGGCTTTTTCTTTTTCTTTTTTCTTTTTTTGAATTTTTTTTGAATTAGAGCTTCTTGTCTTGATGTAATACTCAAAGCTGTTGAGTGAAAAGAGCAGGAATACAGTATAATACTTATTTAAAGTTGAAAACATTTAAAACCACCTGTCTCTCCATGTGTAGTAAGAATATGTGGCATGGTAGTCATGAACAGCAGTTTGGAGTTTTGATTACTTCTGAGATGGAGAAATGAGATTGGGGCTCAATACACAGAGGGCTTCAGTTGAATTTGTAATATTAAAAACTTTAAATAGGGTAATATGTTAAGATTCAATAAAGCTGCCTGGTGGATGAGTTGACTGTTAAGTGATATTTATGTATTTTGATTGAAATATTTAATAATAAATTTTCTCAAAAGAAAAAATAGGATTCACTAGGAAGGTCAGGTTTTTCTTTTTTGTTTTCTGTGAGAAGAATGAAAAAAACAGACTAGTCTATATAGGTTTTGTGTTGCCAGCCCTACATAGTGGTAGAGCAGTTATAAGAAGCTTGCTTTTCAAAAATAATGATTGTTATGTGTGTGTGTGTATAAACCAGACAGTTATTTCTGAATATCAAAAAGAAGTAGATTGGGTATGGTGGCTCATGCCTGTAATCCCAGCACTTTGGGAAGCCAAGGCAGAAGCATTATTTGAGGCCAGGATTTCAAGACCAGCCTTGGCAACATACCGAGACTTCATTTCTACAAAAAGGAAAAAATTAGGGCCAGGTGCAGTGGCTCATACCTGTAATCCCAGCACTTTGGGAGGCTGAGGTGGATGGATCGCCTGAGCTCAGGAGTTTGACACCATCCTGGGCAACAAAGTGAAACCCTGTCTCTACTAAAATACGAAAGATTAGCCAGGTGTGGTGCTGGGTGCCTATAGTCCCGGCTGTTTGGGAGGCGGAGACAGAAGAATCACTTGAACCTGAGAGGCAGATGTTGCAGTGCTCTAGGATCGTGCCACTGCACTCCAGCCTGGGCAACAGAGCGAGACTCCAGCTCAAAAAAAAAAAAAAAGGTAAAGTAAAAAATTAGCCTAATAGTTGTAGCTGCTTGGTAGGCTGAGGTGGGAGGATGTCCTGAGTCCAAGAGTTAGAGGTTAGAGTGAACTGTGATCATGCCACCAGACTGTCTTGGGTGATAGAGCAAGACCTGTCTCTAATAAAGTAAAGGTGACTTTTAAAAAGATCTGCCCAATCAGTTGCAGACCTGTTAATGTTTACAAAATTTTAATTGCATCTTTTCATTAAGATGATTGTTCACATCATACCATCATATAGCTCCAATTTTTTTTTCTTTTTAATTAAGAGGATCAGGCCTGGTGCGGTGGCTCATGCTTGTAATCCCAGCACTTTGGGAGGCCGAGGTGGGTGGATTGCAAGGTCAGGAGATCAAGATCATCCTGGCAAACATGGAGGAAACCCTGTGTCTACTAAAAATACAAAAATTGCCGGGTGCGGTGGCTCACACTTGTAATCCCAGCACTTTGGGAGGCTGAGGCGGGCGGATCACGAGCTCAGGAGTTCAAGACCAGTCTGGCCAAAATGGTGAAACCGCGTCTCTATTAAAAAAAAAAATACAAAAATTAGCTGGGCATGGGTACTGCATACCTGTAATCGTAGATAGTCTAGAGGCTGAGGGAAGAGAATTGCTTGAACTAGTGAGTTGGAGGTTGCAGTGAGCTGAGATTGCACCACTGCACTCCATCCTGGGTGACAGAGTGAGACTCTGAGACACACACACACGCACACACACACACACACACACACACACAAGAATGAGAAGATTGAAAAACCAATTTTAAAAAGAGATTTGTTTGATGATATTTTAGCTTTTGATTTTCTCATTCACCTTAGCAGTAAATTTTCTGTTGACATTGTAAAGATGACTTTCATCAGCTTCTGTTTCAGAAATTGCTTTTTAAATTTAAAGGGAAGGTTTGTTACATAATCTTTTCAATTTCACAAGGCATTTATGTTTTCCTTTTTGATCCTGGTTATTTTCCCTTGGAGACTTCTTTGAAATGCTCGTGATAGTATAGTCATTCAGCCAACGTTAGAAGTTTTTAATGAAGGTACATTGAGAGAGCATTTTTTTTTTTTTATTTTGATACGGAGTCTTGCTCTGTCACCAGGCTGGAGTGCAGTGGTGTGATCTCGGCTCACTGCAGCCTCCGCCTCCCAGGTTCAAGTAATTCTCCTGCTTCATCCTCCTGAGTAGCTGGGACTACAGGCGTGTGCCACCATGCAAAGCTAATTTTTGTATTTTTGGTAGAGATGGGGTTTCACCATCTTGGCCAGGATGGTCTTTTGGCCTCGTGATCCACCCGCCTCTGCCTCTCAAAGTGCTGGGATTACAGGCGTGAGCCACCGCGCCTAGCCTGAGAAAACAATTTTTAAATAGCTTGAAATAACTGTGGAACTGTTTCACTTTCCTAAATTTCACGTTTGAGCTTAGTAGATAAATTCATAATGGAAAATAGTCTCACATGATTTTAGCTTTCTGTATACACAGGTCTCCATTTGAGCCTCTTTCCTTGGGATGTATGATTCTAAAGGGATCATGGTTTTGAAAACTCTTCTTGGTTGGTCTGCCTTGTGTACGCCCTTTGAAAACTGCTGTAGAGGGAATGTTTTGGCCTTTTCCATGTTTGTCAAGGTGGAGTGATAAACTATGTCAAAATGATCTTGAAGGCGATTCAAGAAAGGCCAGGTAGATAGACAGACTAATTTACATGAACTCTTAAGCCCTAAGAAACTATTTCTAACAATGATGTAAAGAAGAAATCATGCAAATTATTTTAGCTTAATTCTACTACTGAGTTTTCCTCTGTTTTTTGTTTGTTTTTTCTGTGTTGGATTTCTAAACTCTCACCCTCTCCCATAGTACTTGGATCAAGCCCTAAATGTATTTGGTTCACATACTTTATACATTATATTAAACTTAATTATTGCCTCTCTCTTTTTAAATTAATTATACGTTCCTGATGGTTAGTATAGGTTGGTGTATTTCCAGTTATTGAGTTAATTCGCAAAATGAAACCATACCTTAAATACACATTAGATGCTCATTTAATGTAACCTGGGGATTAAAGTAGGAATTTGGTTTGTTAATCTCTTCTTACAATATTTCACTAGTTTCTGTTTGTATGAATCTGCAGAACTAACGTAAAACTGAGATAATTTGAATGGCAAATATCATGGTGCCTTGATAAAATGATCTGTTCTAGAACTTGGTTTCTATTACGATAGCCAAAGGTCTTACATCTTTGCCTTCTAAAAAGATTGAGGAGTTTGACCGGGTGTGGTGGGTCACACCTGTAATCCCAGCACTTTGGGAGGCCCAGGCGGGAGGATCATCTGAGGTCAGGAGTTCATGACCAGCCTGGCCAACATGGTGAAACCTGTCTGTACTAAAAATACAAAAAAAAAATTACCCAGGCGTGGTGGCAGGCACCTGTAGTCCCAGTTACTCGGGAGGCCGAGGCTGGAGAACCGCTTAAACCCAGGACTGTAATCCCAGCACACTGGAAGGCCGAGGCAGGCGGATCACCTGAGGTCAGGAGTTTGAGACCAGCCTGACCAACATGGTGAAACCTCGTCGCTACTAAAAATACAAAAATTAGCCTGGCATAGTGGCTAACGCCTGTAATCCCAGCTCTTTGGGAGGCTGAGGCAGGAGGATTGCTTGAACCCGGGAGGCGGAGGTTGCTGTAAGTTAAGATCACACCACTGCACTGTAGCCAGGGCAACAAGAGTGAAACTCCGTCTCAGAAAAAAAAAAAAACAACATTTAGGTAGTTTGATGAAACATGTTTGTACATTACTTTAGCCAGCTGGGGACTCTGGGTTAAAAACATTGCTTTTCTAGATTGTGGTAGCAAGTTTTTAATTTCTTTTTTTTTTTTTTCTTTTTTGCAGTTGGAGTGCCTCAAGCTTATTGCCTCTCAAAAATTTACAGACAAACGCATTGGCTATTTAGGGGCAATGCTGCTGTTAGATGAAAGACAAGATGTCCATCTTCTCATGACCAACTGTATCAAGAAGTAAGTCTTACTTTTCTTTTTTCTAACAACTATTAAATACTTTGGTTTTTTTATTATTTTTTGAGACAGCGTCTCGCACTTTTGCCCAGGCTGGAGTGAAGTGGTGCAATCTTGGTTCACTGCAACCTCAGCTCCCCCAAGTTGAAGTGATTCTCCTGCCTCAGCCTCCTGAGTAGCTGGGATTACACGCACCCACCACCATGCCTGGCTGGCTAATTTTTGTATTTTTAGTAGAGATGGGGTTTCTCTATGTTGGCCAGGCCGGTCTCGATCTCCTAGCCTCAGGTGATCCATGCCCCCTAGGCCTCCCAAAGTACTAGGATTACAGGCTTGAGCTACTGAGCCTGGCCTACTTTGTACTTTTAAGTCTTTTTTTTTGTTGTTTTTTTGTAATATAACCTCAAGCACTTCTATTTACTGAGTTTATATTTACTTTCCAGAGTATATTTGAATTGTTCTTAGTTCAGTAGCTTATATGTAAAGAGGTTAAGCATAGAGTTAAAACTTGTGTAGGGGATAATTTTATTAAATGAAGTTACTGCTGTACATCTTCAGGCATAAGAATACAAGTTACCAATGAAACAAACATTTGGACCTTCATAGAAAAGAAAAAGCATTGGTAAAATCTAGGCATTTTTGTATTTCCAGGTCTTTGAATACTGTGAATAATGAAACTTTACATTTATTTAAAAATTGCCAGTGTATATTCTGAGTAAATACCATTTTAAAGGTAAAATGAGAGGCCTTGCTTGTTGGCTGTCTAATCTGTCTGAGAGTTCAATTACACAGGATTGTACTTAGCTACATGAATGTTTACGGGTAGTCTTTCTCTTATGGCTGCTTTACTAATGCAGTAGTTCATTTATGTTTGCTTAACTTGATTACAGACTGAGGAACAATTGCTATATGAAGAAATGAGAGGACCTAAGCAGGGAATTAGCAGTTTTTCCCAGCATGCCTCTTAGGAATTTTGTTAGAAAGCTATGGAAGTTCTGATGGCTTTGAATGGCTTAATGTGCTTTTTGGTTTTAGTTTGGTTTTGATTTGTCTATGAGTTTAATCTCCTTTTTAGCTTTGTTTTTTATTCACAGTATTTCTTTTTATTTATTTATTTTACAGTCTAATAATGAATAGTGATGGGTATTTGCAGTATTTCTGTATTTAAGAGAAAGTAGAAGCAGAGGGATATAGGTGATCAAATTTGTTGACATTTAAAAGTTATTCTTTTCTGTGGTAAATGAAATTTACTTTAAATTTTTCCAATGGGTAGTAGAAAATTCCAAAATGATAGTTATTGTAATTATAAAATGTAATATTTAAATACAGTGAATCTGCAAACTTACTTTTGGGAGAATTTTTTTTTTTTTTGAGACGGAGTCTTGCTCTGTCGCCCAGGCTGGAGTGCAGTGGTATGATCTCGGCTCACTACAACCTCCACCTCCCTGGTTCAAGCAATTGCCCCAGCTTCCTGAGTAGCTGGGATTACAGGCGCCTGCCACCATGCCCGGCTAATTTTTTTGTATTTTTAGTAGAGAGGGGTTTTACCATGTTGGCTAGACTAATCTCAAACTCCTGCCCTCAGGTGATCTGCCCACCTCGGCCTCCCAGAGTGCTGGGATTACAGGTGTGAGCCACCGTGCCTGGCAATACAATGCTCTTTTTTTTTTTTTAATTGTACTTTAAGCTCTGGGGTGCATGTGCAGAACATGCAGGTTTGTTACATAGGTCATACATCACCCCGTCATCTATAGTAGGTATTTCTCCTGATGCTATCCCTCCTCTAACCACCCCCTCACCCCCGACAGTCCCTGGTTCGTGATGTTCCCCTCCCTGTGTCCACGTGTTCTCATTGTTCAATTCCCACTTATGAGTGAGAACATGTTGTGTTTGGTTTTCTGTTCTTGTGTTACTTTGCTGAGAATGATGGTTTCCAGCTTTATTCATGTCCCTGTAAAAGACATGAACTCATCTGTTTTTATCGTTTTATAGTATTCCATGGTATATGTGTGCCACATTTTCTTTATCCAGTCTATCATTGATGGGCATTTGCATTGGTTCCAAGTCTTTGCTATTGTGAATAGTGCTGCAGTAAACATACATGTGCATGTGTCTTTATAATAGAATGATGTATAATTCTTTGGGTATATACCCAGTAATCGGATTACTGGGTCAAATGGTATTTCTAGTTCTAGATCTTTGAGGAATTGCTACCCTGTCTCCCACAATGGTTGAACTAATTTACACTCCCACCGACAGTGTAAAAGTGTTCCTATTTCTCCACATCCTCTCCAGCATCTGCTCTCTTCTAACTGTTTAATGATCGCCATTCTAACTGGCACGAGATGGTATCTCAGTGTGGTTTTAATTTGCAAATAATGCTCTTTTAAAAACACAGTTTTGCTTCATATTTTTATCTTTACCACCTGTTTACTGTTAACTGTTTGCTGAATTTTCTTTCTTACTTTTCTTTTTTTCTTTTTTGAGATGGAGTTTTTGCTCTGTTGCCGAGGCTGGAATGCAGTGGTGCGATCTCAGCTTACTGCAACCTCCGCCTCCTGAGTTCAAACCATTCTTCTGCCTCAGCCTCCTGAAGAGTTGGGATTACAGGCGCCTGTCACCATGCTCGGCTATTTTTATATTTTTAGTGGGCATGAGGTTTCATCATGTTGGCCAGGCTGGTCTCGAACTCTTGGCCTCAGTTGATCCACCTGCCTCAGCCTCCCAAAGTGCTAGGATTGTGGGTATGAGCTGCTGCGCCCAGCAAAGTTTGCTGAGTTTTCTAAAGTGTATGTCTTTAACATCCAGTAGATAACATGTTCAACTTCTACTGCTTTGGTACCTGGAAACATTGGCTTATAAGCCTGTAGGAGGGACTCTCAGTCTGTTTACTGTATTGATAATTTGTAATAAAGTTGGAATAAACATTTTCTGCAACAAATAATTCTATTAATTGTTTTTGTTACTGGAGAAATCTTGAGTCATTTTGAACTAGTTTGAAATTGTGAAGCTGCTTCTTGGGGAGCACCAGGCAGAGCATGCTTGTTCCTACCTTCTTCTTTTCTTTTGCAGTGATCTTAATCATAGCACGCAATTCGTACAAGGGCTAGCACTTTGTACCCTCGGCTGCATGGGCTCCTCAGAGATGTGCAGAGATCTTGCAGGAGAGGTAGAGAAACTCCTGAAAACCTCCAACTCTTATTTAAGAAAAAAGGTAACTTTTAATGAAACCAGATGTCTGTTTGGATTAGGGGGTATTATGGAGATGAGAAGGCTGATTACTGATTTTTGAAAGATCTCATGAAAATGTAAAGTCTTTTTCTCTGTGTAGTAAATATATTTTACATCATTATATATTAATCTTAATTCCTCTTTTTTTAAGGAAATGATTTATAAACAAACGAATGTTACTGGATATATCCTAGGTGGCATACCAAATTACTTCTTAAATTACCTGATTCTAAACAGTATTACAACAAAGCGATTATGAACTGCTTTATGAATTTACTTTTGTTCTAATAATTAGTGCCCGTATCTTTGTATTAGTGCGTTTGTATCTCTGGAAGGGCAGTTCCACTGGGTCCTAGATAATTATTAGGGAATGATGTAGAACCCACTTTCTGAATGGATTAGTAATAGAATTATTCTTCTATCTGATTTTATTTGTTGATATAAACATTTTATTGAGTTTTTAAAAATTGCTTGAACCCTACAACCTTTGAAAACAAAGTGTATGGAATTTAGAACTTAAGAAATGAACATAAACTGTGATCTATTTGGCATTTACTGTGCCTCTCTATTAGTGGTGTGAGAAAGAGGCATTGAAAAGGCCAAGCCATTTTCGATAGCTGTTAACGATGGCTGCAAACAAAATTAAATTATTTTCTTAATTTGTAAGCTGGTCCTTTTTCCTAAAGAATATGTGAGGTACTCTTGTTTAGAAAGCTCATTATCATATTAAAATAAAACATTCCTGCAGGTTAGATAAAAAGGTTTTTTTCCCTTCCAAATGTAACATAAATATAATCAGCAGAAATTTTTTTTTTGTTAATATATGTAAACTTTTATGGTATTTGACTGAAACACATAGTAGTGATAGTTACTTTGGGGGATATCCAAAATCAGTGTTTAAATGTACTTTATTTTCCAGTGAATAAGCTAGTAGCCATCTTTTCTTTAGTAGAAACTAAGTATTTTTCAAATTATTTTCTTGATGTCAACAGAGTCATTTGGGGGCCACATAGATACTATTAAACATAACAGCAGGTTTATAGCATTTACAGTAAATATCTTTTTGTTGTGTGATGTCTTGATAGCCTGTTAGTAATCTTATTCAGAGGTATGATTACCACAGATGGAGGTCCTTATCTTCTTTACCTCTTCAAACCTCCGCATAAATTATGTTTGTTTGATAAGTTTATATTAACCATGCATAGTCTAATGTAGAAAATTTTTGCCTACTTGTTTAGCAATATATGAAGAAAGGGACAGGTGAACTGGAAAATCTCTTTAATGTAAGAGTATAAACTGGAAATTTCCAACCAGTTAATAAATAATTTTCTCTCCTCTTAATTTTTTTTGAATAGAGACAGGTTCTCGCTGTGTTGCCCAGGCTGGTCTCAAACTCCTGGGCTCGAGTGATTCTTCTGCCTTGGCCTCCCAAAGTGCTGGGATGATAGGAGTGGGCCACCACTGTGTCTAGCCATAAATCTAATATTTAACCTCTTCCTTCTTTATTTTTCTAGTAGATGAACTAGTTGGTGAGATTTTTGTGTTGGTGGTTTTTTATAAGATTGGTTGCCCTGGCATAATTGAAATAAACCTTTTGTTCTTTTATTTTTTTTTTTTTATAGGCAGCACTATGTGCTGTTCATGTCATCAGGAAAGTTCCTGAACTTATGGAGATGTTTTTACCAGCAACAAAAAATTTATTGAATGAGAAGAACCATGGTAATGTAATTTGGATGCATTCATGAAGTATTGAGGGAGAAAGGGAAAGAGAAAAGGCTTAAGGGTATGTTAGTCCTATGTCTCAGTACAGTGGAGTCGCCTTTCTACTGTGCCTTAGACACAATTCCAGGAAAGTCTGGTCTGCCAAATCTTTCTACTCACATATCCTCATTTTATATTAGAGATTTATTCCTTCATAGTAAACTTATCTTTCATCTTTGGTCTTCTTTTACTATATTAAAAATATTAAGTTAATATTTAGTGTAATAGACAAAGCCTACCCATAATTTTTGTGTGAAAAATCCTTTGATTTCTTGGCTATTTTACAGTAAAAGAAAAAATTTTCTTCATTATCATGTGGTAGGAGTATAAGACTTGTGTGGCCGGGCGTGGTAGCTCGTGCCTGTAATCCCAGCACATTGGGAGGCTGAGGTGGGCAGATCACTTGAGCTCAGGACCAGCCTGGGCAACAAAGTGAGACCCCATCTCTGCAAAAAATACAGAAAATAAGCTGGGTGTGGTGGCACATGCCTGTGGTCCCAGCTACTCAGGAGGCTGAAGTGGGAGGATGGCTTGAGCCTGGGAGGCAGAGGTTGTAATGAGCCAGGATTGCACAACTGTACTCTAGGCTGGGCTACACAGAGCCAGACCCTGCCTAACTCAGGAAAAAAAAAAAGTGAAAATTCTTTTCTATTATTTCTGACAGAAGCTTGTACTGAGTACTCAGAATCTTTATATAAAACAGAGGAATTAAATGGAATGCGGCTGTTCTTTTCCCAAACATTTTATTCTTATTTGAAGTCAATGAAATAAGTTCTGAATAAAGAAAACCCATGTGGCTTAAATGCTAAGAGAAAAAATTGTTTGGTATATTTAATTTTATGAATTCAGTGCTGTGCCCAGAATGCTCAAAATATATTTGTTGAACAACTGAATTATTTAGAGCACTTATTTATTAGTGGAAAGCATTGTGAGATTGTTTTTACTGACTCTGGAGCAAGTAAATTTACTTTGTCATCCACAATTATCCCAGGGTTTTGGTACGTTTTATCTGGAAATTTAAAATCTTATTAAGATTTTTGCCTCTTGAATTATCTGTTAGAACGCAGATAACAGCCTATTGATTAAGTATAGAACAGATGATACCTAGCTTACATTGTGAGTATGTTTTTATGAATATTCTCAAATGGAGAGACACATGTATTGCTCGTCACTTTTGAATAATTATTTTGGTCATGTAATTGTCGAAAACATTCTAATTTTACTGACTTGGCCAGTATTAAATCAGCAGGCATCTATTAAGTTCCTCCTTTGTATTCACTTCAATGCTTAGATTCTTTGGGGGATTAAAAAGTAAAAGTAGCAACTATTGTTTTGGAATTGACCTTCAGGAACTCAAAGCCCTATTCTATAAAATTGAATAATAGCCTCATTTTTAGTTTTCCTTTGATCCTTTCTTTCAGGTGTCCTTCACACATCTGTAGTCCTCCTCACAGAAATGTGTGAGCGAAGTCCAGACATGCTTGCGCATTTCAGAAAGGTAGGTGCCATTCTGTATGTCTAAGCCTTTCTTGATTGAAAAATGATTTTCCTGAAAAGTACATGATTTTTTTATGATTTTTTATTTTTTAAAGCACGCTATGGATCTGAACAAGGGATTTAACCAGCCCTGCTGTGAGGTTGGGCTGGAAGCCAGATTTAGGCATATAAGTAAGAACTGGCACTAGTATAGTGTTTTCCGTTTCATAATAGAAGTCTTCTCATTGTTGGCAGACCACCAATCTCACGTGTTTTATCTGCTGTTTTCACATTTGAGTCAGGAAACATAATCAGAGGTCAAATTAGAAATAGAAATTGTGTATGTGTGTGTTTTTTCTTTCTTTTTTTATTTAAGATGGAGTCTTGCTCTGTTGCCAGGCTGGAGTGCAGTGGTGCGATCACAGTTCACTGCATCCTCTGATTCCCGGGTTCAAGCAGTTCTCCTGCCTCAGCCTTCTGAGTAGCTGCAGCTACAGATGTGCATCACCATGCCCAACTAATTTTTTTTTTTTTTTTTTTAAGTAGAGATGGGGTTTCACCATGTTGACCAGGGTGATCTTGATCTCTTGAACTTGTGATCCACCCACCTTAGCCTCCCAAAGTGCTGAGATTACAGGCATGAGCCACCGCACCCGGCTTTTTTTTTTTTTTTTTTAAGACGAGGTTTTGCTTTTTTTGCCCAGGCTGGAGTGTAATGGCACAATCTTGATCTCAGCACACTGCAACCTCTGCCTCCTGGATTCAAGCGATTCTCCTGCCTCGGCCTCCTGTGTAGCTGGGATTACAGGTGTGTGTCACCATGCCTGACTAATTTTGTATTTTTAGGAGAGATGGGGTTTCACCATGTTGTCCAGGCTGCTCTTGAACTCCTGACCTCTGATGATGCCCCCACCTCGGCCTCTCATAGTGCTGGGATTACAGGCCTGAGCCACCACTCCCAGCCTGTTTTTGTTTTTGTTTTTAAATACAATAATTTCTTCTCTTCCTCTTCTCTCCTCTCCTCTCTCCTCTCTCCTCTTTTCTCTTTTCTCTTTTTTCTCTCTTTTCTCTTTTCTTTTCAGATGGAGTCTTGCTCTGTCCCCAGGCTGGAGTGCAGTGGTATGATCTCAGCTCACTGCAGCCGCAGCCTCTGCCTCCCGGGTTCAGACGATTGTCTTGCCCTAGTCTCCCGAGTAACTGGAACTACAGGCGTGTGCTACTACACCCAGCTAATTGTTGTATTTTTAGTAGAGACAGGGTTTCACCATGTTGGCCAGGATGGTCTTGATTTCTTGAGCTTGTGATCTGCCCGCCTTGGCCTCCCAAAGTGCTAGGATTACAGGTATGAGCCACTGCACCCAGCCTCTTTTCTTTCTTTCTTTTTTTTTTAAAGGTTAAAACTGTAAAAAAAAAATATTTTGATTACTTTTGACCTACTGTTCATTTTAGGCCATTGACTTCTATGTTGGAAGTCCTAGTTCTCTTAGTACCCCCTTCTTTCTCTTCTTTTTTTTTAAACTAGTATTTTAAAGTGGACATTTCTATTTCTCTACTTAATTTTAGAAGGCAGTAGTAAGGAGGACTCAGAGGAAAACTTCTTTGGGTAGTTATATGCATTGAATTGCTTTTACAGGATGCTCGTCATTCCATAAATAGGACTCACTTTGTACTTTAGATCTAGTGTCTAACAGCAGTTCTTTTTTGACTTTTTTTCCCTTAGATGTTCATGTCTTGATTAAATTATTGTAATATAGTATGAGACCCGTATCTGTCCCTAATGCTTGCTTTGTATGTTTTGTTCCTGTTGTCTGTTTGGAATCCTGCTGTATGTTAGAATGAAAAGGTAAGAATTAACCCTCTTTTAGATGGTGCATGCTGGCATTAGGTCCTTAGTAGCTTTTGTGTATCCATCCACAAATGTGGCTTTTGAAATATACTAATGCTGAAGCTGTGCTTAATACTGTGAGTTATTTGTTGTAGCATTTTTGGCTAACTTCCTAGTCTAGTTTTTGTTTTGTCACTTAAACTCCTGACTCCAAAGTCAGCCTTGGATTTCAGTTGCAGCCATTCCTGAATTGTAAGCCTTCTTCTCTGCCTTTTCTTTATCTTTACTTGAGAAAATTTGAACAGTTTCCCAGAGTGACTTTGGTGGTGGCAGTTCCAGATTGGTCTGGAGCTTTGACACAAAATGCTGCTGCTTTTTGAAGTAGATATTTTAGAACTGTATGTGGGTAACCTCATACTTAAAAAAGCTCAGTATGTACTGCTGAGCTTTCAGTTCAGACGTAGAGCTTTTATTTCTCCCTTACCTATACTTAACCTTACATGGATGTTTTGGAATATTAAAAGGATTTGGAGGTAGAGTAGTGGGCACCAACTGATTTTCATGGCTGCAGCCTTTCCCTATGTCATCTTATTTTGTTTGTCTTGTCATCAGTTTTAATAACTTGCATTTTTGTCTGAAAAATGAAGCTGGGTTCCAAGAATTGTATGCCAAACATTTAGACATTTGTGCTCTGTGGCCCAGGATAATCTTAAGTCATGTGCTGCTCTTTTGGCAGTAAATAAAACAATTTCTGAATTTAGTAGCCAATGAAAAAGTGACTTTTCTAAGAAATAAACCAGATAAAAAATAAATAGGTTATATGTAGTACAAAAAAGTAGACTGTTGGGAAGTATGCAAGATAAACTTGGTGACTAGTTGGTCTTCGTTTTATTACAAAAATATTGATTTAAAGTGGTTTTAAAAGGTATGTTATTATCTTTACTATAACTTTGTCCATAGTTGACAGATTTAATGAATTTACAGATATCCATGGCTTAGATTTGGAATTGTCCAAATTAGATTTTTGTTTAGATGATGTATAAGTCACTTAATTTTGAACTGTTATGGCTAAACTTACTTAAATTCATACATACTGTGTTTGCTTGTATTTAGAAGTGGCCTTAATGTTTTGAATGCTTTGAATGCATGCCTTGGATATATAGTTTGGCTTTTTATTTCAATCTTGATCCCCTTTTTGGCTTGGGGAATAGGTAGGGGACAGAGTCTAAATATAGTGAGGAAAAATAATTGAGTTGTAGCAGAGTTATAGCTAAAATTGCCTGCAAAAGAGATGCAATGCAGTTCACTTTGCACACTTTTTAACTTAATTTTTGATAGCTAAAAATTGAGTTTTTAGTTGGAAACCTAAAAGGTTTCTATTGTGGCAAGCTTTTTGTTTTAATATGAAGTAATCGATCAACAAAAATGAAATGAGTGCCGGTATTTAAAACATCTTCGGCTTGGCAATATAACTGCCTTTCCTATATGTTATGACTGTAATAGATAGGACAGGAAGGAAATTCTGACTATAAGGAATGTATAGTCTCATTAAAAAGATAAGAAAACAGGTCACAAAGCTGTATATATAAATAAGTCCTGAAATTTAAAAAAATGGTATCATATGATTTAAGAATAAGAAGAGGAAATTATGCATGACCTTGATATCTCTTAAGATGAAAGATAAAATTTTTTCATATGTCTTTTCCATTTGATTACCATTGTCAGCTTTGGTATTCCTTGTTGTTTGTTGGAAAAGGGTATAACTCTTCTATCTTAAGAGAAGAGTTTTTTTTTTTCTCTCTAGTTGGGGCCGTATGTTTTTTATTTTCTTTTTTTTTGAGACGGAGTCTTGCACTGTCACCCAGGCTGTAGTTCAGTGGCACGATCTTGGCTCACTGCAATCTCTGTGAGGCCGTATGTTTTAAAGCTATAATTTTAAGATCACCAGTTGTATTTTGGTGTGATGACATGTTATATGCAAACGTTTGAATGTATGAAAACTGAATACATTTTTGCCACTTAGGCATGTCAAGTTCTACAGAAGTAGAGATGCAGTATGCCCCACAGGCATCCATTTTATCTGGTTCCCATAGGCTTTCTGACCCAATAGTATTTGTAATATCTTTACATATAACTCTGTCATAAAAAAAAACTCTGGTTTGTTTTTATCCAGATAATATACATACTACTTGTTGAACATTGGCCTAAGTTAATTCCTAAGTTTATCAAACATCTACAATACACTAGTATATTAAATCAGTAGAATTTGCTTGGACTCAGACCCTTACACCCTTTTTCTAAACCAAAGGACTTGTTTATTCATGAGATATTATTTAATATTCACTGTTTTTTGATGCTTCTTTCTTCTCTGCAGCTTGTGCCCCAATTAGTTCGTATTTTAAAGAACCTCATCATGTCCGGATATTCACCAGAACATGATGTTTCTGGTATCAGTGACCCCTTTCTGCAGGTGAGGTTGTGAAAGAAAGTTTTTAATAAATGTTACATGAATTTAGTATCTTTTAAGTAGACCATTTTCTTCCTCTTAAGTTTGTATTGAGTAGAAATTTGGTAGTTGATTGATGAATTATATTAACAGATGAATAGTGACACAATTCTATATTAGATTAAGAGGATAAAATTACAGGGTTTGTGTCTTTTTTTCCTTTGAGACAAGGTCTTGCTCTGTCACTCAGGCTGGAGTGCAGTGGCACAATCTTGGCTCCCTGCAGCCTCAACCTCCCAGGCTCACATGATCCTCCCAAGTAGCTATGATTTCAGGTGCGCGCCAACCATGCCTGGCTCGTTTTTGTTTGTTTTCTAGAGACAGGGTTTTGCCATGTTGCCCAGGCTGGTCTCAAACTCCTGGCCTCAAGCAGCCCTCCTGCTTCAGCCTCTCAAATTACTGGAATTACAGGCAAGAGCCACTGTTCCCCACTTTTAATTTTTTAAAAGTATAATTTTGACTATTACACTTTTAATAGTCAAAATTATTTACTATTTGAATTATTAATATACTGTAGCTCTGCAGGTGGTAGTATCCTTTAGCTGTGGAGTCCTGAAGTGTGGGTTGTCTTATAATAACTTTATTAGATGTAGAAACATATAAAGCTTCTCAAAAGAAATGTTTTCAATTCTTCTCTTTGATTTTTGACCATTTCTGATATGAAGAAATGGTTCCAAATGAAGTTTTAAGACTTCATTTAGTTATTTGAATTTCATACCAAGTGAGATTTCTTTGTGTGAGACATACTTTGTTGACATTTCTCATATTTTGCACATTAGGTACGAATTTTGCGGTTATTAAGAATTTTAGGACGAAATGATGATGATTCAAGTGAAGCTATGAATGATATATTAGCACAGGTGAGTAGACCAAACTTACATTAAATATTTATTTTATTTTTGCAGGGAGTAGAATGATTGTGGTCATATGGAGCAGTTTTTATTTGTGTTTCCTCATTCATATCTGTAATCACGAAATGCTTCTTGTTACTTGTGGATATTTTTTGGAAGCATTGTTTTTATCACTTATGTATTGCCCTCAATATGTCTTTTCAGGTTGCCACTAATACAGAGACTAGTAAAAATGTAGGAAATGCTATTCTTTATGAAACGGTTTTGACTATCATGGATATTAAGTCAGAGAGTGGATTGCGAGTAAGTCTTTTTAAATCTTTTCTTCCTCCCTAAATGTTTCATTTAGAATGGTTGACTTGGACTTGAGTACTTCAGAATTGTATTCCATTTGGATCTCGACTTTAAGAAAGAATGATGCAAAATGGAGAGTGCTAGATTTTTGGTATCTGAACTATCATTCCTTCCCACTGAAGCTTAACATTGATTATATAAGCTTTGGGAGATCTTAGGTGTAGCAATATATAATAAATATATTTGTCTTATCATTGGTGATGTTAACCTTGATCATTTGGTTGAGGTGGTGTCTGCTGGGTCTTTCCACTGTGAAGTCATTATTTTTTCCTTTGTAATAAAAAATATTTTGGGAGATATTTTGAGACTATGTAAACATGCTATTCTCAGACTTTTACCTATCAGTTTTAGTATCCACCAGAGGATTTTGCCCACAACAATTATTAGGATGGTATTCTAATGACAGTTTTCCATTTCCCTCATTTTTTCCTCATTAAATAATTGGAATTCTTCTATAAAGAGAAGTTGTCCCTTCTCCCTTATGAATGGATTCATTCTATCATTTATTAATATTAGAATTGTTGGCTCTTAGCCTTGTAAAAAACAAATGTACTAAATAGAGTATAATATTTGTGTAGAGTTCTGTTTGTTGGTAGCATTATATTATCTAGTCAGATAACCAGAGTAACTTAGGTTAAGTTCTTTCCCTCTCCCCACCTTCCAAACAAAATGGTAGCATACCATATATATTGTTCTGCACTGTACTTTGTTCACCTAACATTATCTTGGAGCCATTTCCAAATTCATGTATAGAAATAAGTCTGGTTCTTTTTTTCTCTTAATTGTGATAAAATATACATAACATAAAATTTACCATTTTAAGCATTTTTAAGTGTATAGTTCAGTTAGTAACTCATCTTGTTGTGTAACCAGTACCATCATTTATCTCTAGAACTTTTTTGTCTTCTTAAACTCTGTATCCACTAAACAATAAATCTCCATGCCCTAACTACCTCTAGTCCCAAAATGGTTTTTTTTACTCTTTACTCTCTACTCTCACACAGTCATTCAACACTTCACTTATTTTTTGTTTTGTTTTAGAGACAGGGTTTCTCTCTGTTGCTCAGGCTGATCTTGAACTCCTGGCCTCAAGCAGTCTTCCCACCTCAGCCTCCCGAGTAATGTGAGCCATCATGTCCAGCTCCAACATTTCACTTCTGACACCATATGTGTTGGGGCTATTTCCCTATACATCAAACAGTTTTCTAGTGGATACCAGCTGGATATCCTCTAATTGAATTCAGTTCTGACACTGTCTCCCTGGAGATAGTGTCACATCCCACAGTTCGAGGGCTCAGTCCCACAAGACTGATCCTCCAACCTCAGATGCCAGTCCCAAGCTCAGGTTGTGACGTGTGCCTCTGACCAACCAGTTGTAAGTCAGGGTTCCCAGAGCCCCCTCTTCAGGTTTGGTTAGTTTGCTAGAATGGCTAACAGAACTCAGGGAAACACCTTACTTATGCTTGCTGGTTTGTTATAAAGGATATAGATGAACAACCAGATGGAAGAGATGCATAGGGCAAGGCATATGGGAAGGGGTCGGGGGCTTCCATACTCTCTCCAGATGTGCTGCCCTCCAGGAAACTCGATACGTTCAGCTATCTGGAAGCTCCTCTGAACCCTGTCCATTTGGGATTTTTGGAGGCCTCATTACGAAGACATGAATAATTAAATCATCAGTGATCAGCTTAACCTTCAGCATCTCTCCCCTCTCCAGGGTTGGGGGATACGACTGAAAGTTCCAACCCTCTAATCTCATGGTTGTTCCCCTGGCAAGCAGTCACCATTCTGAGGCTATCTTAGGAGCCCATTGAGAGTCATATCATTAGAACTAAAGAAGCTATCATCAGGAAATTCCAGGAGATTTAGGAGTTGTATGCCAGGGAATGGGGACAAAAACTAAAGATGTATTTCACCGTATCACAGTACCTCATATAAGTGGAATCATACAGCATTTATCCTTTTGATAAATAGATTATCTTATTTCATTTAACATAATGTCTTCAAGGTTGCTCCTTGTTGAACCATGTGTCATAATGCATTCTGTCTTAATGGTTGTGTGACATTCCATTGCATAGATGTACCATAGTATAATTAGCAAATTTGCTCTTCATGGAGTTTTAGGGTTTCTCCTATCATTTTCTGTTATCAATAGTGCCATAGTAGACTTTTGTCTATATGTACAGTTGTTTGTCGTATCAGTTCCTAAAAGTGAAATTGTTAAGGCAGAGAATTCATTTTAAATAGTTATTGCCAGATTTCCTTCTAAAGAGGCTGTACTAATACTATTCTTCCACTAACAGAACAATATCAAAGCATTAAAATGACCTTCCAGCACTTACTTTTAGAACATGATTTTAAGGGTTTGCCTTTAGATTTTTTTTTTTCTTTGAGACAGAGTCTCACTTTGTTGCCCAGGCTGGAGTGCAGTGGTGTGATCTGAGCTCACTGCACCCTCCGCTTCCAGGTTCAGGTGATTCTCCTGCCTCAGCCTCCTAAGTAGCTGGGATTACAGGTGCACGCCATGATGCCTAGCTAATTTTTGTATTTTTAGTAGACATGGGATTTTACCATGTTGGCCAGGCTGGTCTCGAACTCCTGACCTTGTGATCTGCTTGCCTCGGCCTCCTAAAGTGCTGGGATTTCAGTCATGAGCCGCCGCACCCAGCTCATTTTTTTTTTTTTTTTTTTTTTTTTTTTTGCTGGCAGTCTGTGAAGCACCGGAGGCCAGGAAGTGATCCTTTAAAGTCAGGAAACAATATAAAACTTTATTTTCCTAAGTTTCAACCTATGCTATTTCTCTTTAGGTCCTAGCCATAAATATCTTGGGTCGTTTCTTATTGAACAATGACAAGAATATTAGGTAAGTCAACTGAAATATGTCGTTTATCTTGGATATTATAAGTCCAGTATTTCAAGAGTGTTTTTGCTCAAGATTATACTATTAAGTCACATATCTAAAACTTTTAGCTCAGAATTTTTATGTTTTTCTGGTCTTAAAACTACAATTTTGTGAAGAACTTGAGGATTTGTCTCATGGCATATATTCCTATTTGTTCTGTTAATCGGGAGTCAGCAAAATTTTTCTGTAAAGGGTTGGATGGTAAATATTTCAGTCTTTGTGGGCCATGGAGTCTTTGGTAACTACTCACCTCTGCCCCTTAGCGTGAAATTAGCCATAGACAATATGTAAGTGATGCTTGTGACTGTGTTTAATGAAATTGATTTACCTCAAACTTGGGAACTAGTAGGAAAAAAATATTTTGATGTACAAAAACAGCAGAGAGCTGGTTTTACAGGTGGGCTGTAGTTTGTTGACCCCTGCTCTAAATTAAGAAAAATGTAACATTTCAGGTAGCAAATCTGGAATGTCTTTGTGAACTCCAGCTAGTTTATTAGGTAAATAAATGGATCAGTATTGTCTTTTATTTTGTTATTTTCCTGTATGTAGTATGTATTCCTGCTTGCCTGTTTTTCTAATCAGGAGAAATTTTTCTTATATTAAACATGAAAAGACATGGAAGCTGGGCACAGTGGCTCACGCCTGTAATCCCAGCACTTTGGGAGGCCGAGGTGGGAGGATCACGAGGTCAGGAGTTCGAGACCAATCTGGGCAATGTGGTAAAACCCCATCTCTACAGGAAAATACAAAAATGAGCCAGGTGGCGTGGTGGTGTGCACCTGTACTCCCAGCTACTCATGAGGCTCAGGTGGGAGGATCATGTGAACCTGGGTGGTTGAAGCTGCAGTGAGCCATGATCATGCCACTGTAGAGCGAGACCCTGTTATTTTGTGGTTTTTTTTTCTTGAGACGGAGTTTTGCTCTTGTTGCCCAAGCTGGAGTGCAGTGGTGCAATGTTGGCTCACTGCAACCTGCGCCTCCCAGGTTCAAGTGATTCTCTTGCCTCAGCCTCCCAAGTAGCTGGGATTACAGGCACCTGCCACCATGCCCAACTTATTTTTTTGTATCTTAGTGGAGATGGGGTTTCACCATGTTGGCCAGGGTGGTCTCCAACTTCTTACCTCAGGTGATCCACTCCTCTCAGCCTCCCAAAGTGCTGGGATTACAGGCGTGAGCCACCGCACCTGGCTGAGACCTTGTTTCAAAAAAGAAAAAAGATGTGGAAATAATTATTGTGGGACTCTGAATTGTCTTCTTTTTCTAAAGAATACTTGGATTGCCAGGTGCGGTGGCTCACACTTGTAATCCTAGCACTTTGGCAGATTAAGGTGGGAGGAACGCTTGAGCCTGAGAGTTTGGGGACCCTATCTCTATTAAAAAATAAATACATAAATAAAATTTTAAAACACTAAAATAAAAAGTTAAACACTTGGATTTTAAACTCAAATTTTTATAGAGGCAGTTTTTGTACCAGTATCAAAAGCAGAGAAAACTCAAATGGTAAAATTAAAACAATTTCCTCTTGCATTTTGAGGCTAAGGCAGCCTTAAAACACATACTATATGCTCTTTTTGTTTTAATATTTGGAAAATTTTAAAATAATTGAGCCAGTGACTTTTATTTATTTAATTAATTTTTTTTTTTGAGACGGGGTCTTGCTCTGTCGCCCAGGCTGGAGTGCAGTGGCATGATTTCAGCCTACTGTAACCTCTGCCTCCCAGGTTCAAGCAATTCTCATGCCTCAGCGCCCCAAGTAGCTGGGACTACAGGCGCCCACCATCCGTGTGTCCAGCTAATTTTTGTATTTTTAGTTGAGACAATGTTTTGCCATGTTGGCCAGTCTGGTCTTGAACTCCTGACCTCAGGTATCTGCCTGCTTCTGCCTCCCACGGTGCTAGGATTACAGCATGAGCCACCATGCCTGGCCTACTTGTAGAATTTAAATGGACTTGGCCATAAATGCATATCTAAAAAATCCAAAGCTTTTCCTGGGTGCCACTATTTTAGATTATGGTATCTGTTATACCTTTAAAATGTTACTTTTATGCTCACTAACTTTCTTTTAAATGTTTTAAAATGTATGCTTTCTCTTATCCATTAGACATCTTTCTTATTATTTAAACAGAGAAAAACTGTCCTGAATTTTACATTTTAAGTCTTATTTTGCAACTGTTTCATCCAGATATGTGGCTTTGACATCTTTGTTGAAGACTGTGCAGACAGATCATAATGCAGTACAGAGGCACAGAAGCACAATTGTGGATTGTCTTAAAGATTTAGATGTCTCCATAAAACGGTAACAAACTGAGAGCCTTACTCAGTCTAGTGCTTTTGGAAAATTGAGTGACAAACAGATTTTTGATAATTCTGTGCCCTCGCCGTATAATACTTTGTTATAGTTTTCAGAGCAAGAATGTTGACATTTATGTATGTAGTCATTGTGTTCCCAGATGGACTCTGCTCAGTGAATCCTTTTTCAGAAAGGATTGGCAGGGAGAAGTTTAAGTTAGTAAAGGAGGTCAGTAAGAATACGTAAGTGCACACTGAAGTTGTCTTTGACTCTTTAATACATTTAATAAATCTAACAGGCACAGATAAGCTAGGCAAAAGCTTACCTTACATGTACTGTACTTTGTGTGTTGGAGGATGAAAGTACGGAGTGATCCATCGGCTAAGTGTCTTATCACAATGCTGACACTCAAATTGCTGACAGCACACATTTTTCACAGTACTAATGCCCCAGGATCTTGAAGGCAGCATGTTTCTTAGAACAATGCATCCTGAAATGAATGCTAGGCAGCAGATAGCACTCTCAAAAAGCATAAATCTTGTCCCTCAATGGAATAATTCTACTGGATCTCCTCTTAGACCTATAGATGTTTGTTTAATCTAGCTAAAGTTGGCTTCAGTGAACTTGTGGTTGTATGTTCAAACCTAAAACAATATATATTTAAAATGATCTCTGAAACCATTCAGTTAACAAACATTTATTGATGCTGAGTTCCTCTGATTTGCACAGAACAGGTACAAATAAAAGGTGCTAAGTGCTTGAGCAATCTAAAGATAAGACCTAGACTTAATAACGCCAACTTTTATATAGTGCTTTCAAAGGATTTTATAAGCACCATCTCAGTGGGTTCTCAGAGCAAGCCAGTGAGGGAGCTTAGGCAACTACTTGTATCCCTAATTAACAGATTAGTTAAAATTCAGTCCCACAGGGATCAAATGACTTAACCTAAACCTTAATCCTTGTCAGGGGCAATCCTGGGAATAGATATTAGCCTTCTGACTCTTTTTGTTGTTGTTTTTCTATAGCTTATTAATGGACTGTGAATTTCAAAAGAAGTAAAACCTGTGTCTATTTGACAGGATATATAACAGTAAGAGCTGAGCTCAGACTCTGGAGCTAGACTGCCTCATTTTATATTCTAGTTCTGCCTTTAATAGGCTGGGTTAAATTACTTAAACTTTCAGTGCCTCAATTGCCTCATATGTAAAATGCAGATAGAAGGGCAATCACTTCATAGGGTTATACAGAATAAATTAAATTAATATATGTAAATTACGTAAGCACTATATAAGAGTTATTATATCTAAAGATAGAATTTTTGTTGCTTATATGTTAGCTGGGATGAAAAAGTATCTTCTACTTGTTAAATTTTTTTTCTTTTTTCTTTTCTCTTTTTTTTTTTGAGATGGAATCTTGCTGTGTCACCCAGGCTCGAGTGCAGTGGCACCATCTTGGCTCACTGCAACCTCCGCCTCCTTCTCCTGTCTCAGCCTTTCAAGTACCTGGGATTATAGGCGCCTACCACCACATCTGACTAATTTTTATAGTAGAGACGGGGTTTTGCCATGTTGGACAGGCTGGTCTCTTAACTCCTGACCTCAGGCGATCCGCCCGACTCAGCCTCCTAGAGTGCTGGGATTACAGATGCAAGCCACTGTGCCCAGCCTAAATTGTTTTGAAAGTTATTGTACATGTGGTGTTTGGTATTATTGACCAAATAAGGAAAGATGCATATAGTAACCCTGTAACTTTTATATGTTAAACATTCCTGTTTTTGACTTCATTGCCAACTTTGAATAGGCAGTTATAGAAACACTTATTTGTCCTCACAGCACATGCCATTTTTTTTCCTTCTCACGGCCCTCATTTTCCCTTTGAAAAAAATTTTTTTTTAATTTTGAGATGGAGTCTGGCTCTGTTGCCCAGACTGAAGTGCAGTGGTGCAGCCTTGGCTCACTGCAATCTTTGTCTCCCAGATTCAAGCAATTCTCCTGCCTTGGCCTCCCAAGTAACTGAGACTACAGGTGCCCACTACCATGCTTGGCTAATTTTTGTATTTTTGGTACTGAAGGGGTTTCACCATGTTGGCTAGGCTGGTCTCAAACTCCTGGCCTCAGGTGATCCACCCACCTTGGCTTCCCAAAGTGCCAAGATTACAGGTGTGAGCCACTGCGCCCTGCCTTGAATTTGTTTTTAATTTGAATTTTCTGCATACCTTTTGATATAAATTATGTTAGATTATCTTTGGAAAGAGGGGCATAATAAAAGTGGAATGTAGTGACTTAATATGTCACATTTTTAAGGAATAAGGCAGATAGGTATTATTATTGGGTAACAGATTTGTTGCCCTTCTTTTTGAGACTCTTAGGTATTCTAACTTCCACCTTTATAGAACAGCTTGTTGAACCCAAACTGCATGTTTGGACATTAGTGGTATATCTCGTGGGGACTTTTGAAGAAAAATATTGCATGAAGATTCAAAATGTTAAAATTAACTTTGATTACATGAGAATATACCTCCTTGGTTATCTTGTGTGTAAAGATTGGGATCACAAGATTGTGCAAGGATGTTAGCACATCTGGCAGTGTTTGGTGTTCACAGAGTGCATACCTGGGTCTTTGTTTCATTCCCACTATAAATTTGATAACTGTTTTTAATTTTTCCCTACTGCAAGGCGTGCAATGGAATTGAGTTTTGCGCTGGTAAATGGGAATAATATCCGAGGCATGATGAAAGAATTACTTTATTTTCTGGATTCATGTGAGCCAGAATTTAAAGCAGACTGTGCATCTGGAATCTTTCTTGCTGCAGAAAAGTAAGATTTAATTTTTATCTTTATTGGTAAAGGATGGTTGGAACTTTTTGAAAGCGTCTTTAAAACATGGGGAAACTACTGTAAATATGTTTAAAACATGTAACATTTATTTTAAGCTCTGAATTATAAATTAGCTTGGAGAAGGCTATTATAGCCAGCATTTAAATATGCTGAAACCAAAAAAATTCTACACTTTTATGAAATCTTCTCCTTTACCTGTTTTTAACTTCTCATCTATGATGCTGCCTTTTTTTATTTTTGAGACGGAATCTCGCTCTGTGGCCAGGCTGGAGTACAGTGGTACAATATTGGCTCACTGCGGCCTCTGCCTCCCAGGTGCAAGTGATTCTCCTGCCTCAGCCTCCTGAGCAACTGGGACGACAGGTGCACGCCACCATGTCCGGCTAATTTTTCGCATTTTTAGTAGAGATGGGGTTTCACCATGTTGGCCAGGATGGTCTTCATCTCTTGACCTCGTGATCTGCCCGCCTCAGCCTCACAAAGTGCTGGAATTACAGGTGTCAGCCACTGCGCCCAGCCCTTTTTTTTTTTTGAGACAGGGTCTCACTTTGTCACCTAGGCTGGAGTGCAGTGGCACAATCTCAACTCACTGCAACCTTGACCTCTCAGGTTCAGGGGATCCTCCTGCCTCAGCTCCTCCAAGTAGCTGAGACTACAGGCTTCTGTCACCACACTCTGCTAATTTGTTTTTTTGTGTGGTTTTGTTTTTGTTTTGTTTATTTTTTTGGAAAAATGGGGTTTCACCATGTTGTCCAGACTGGTCTCGAACTCGAATCAAGCAGTCTGCCTGCCTCGGCCTCCCAAAGTGCTGGGATTACAGGCATGAGCTACCGTGCCTGGCCTATGATGCTGTTTTCTTCTTTTTTTTTTTTCATAGATGATTCTTCATCGTTCAACTTGAACGATGCTGTTTTAATAAAGGGAATAGAAAAGTTACAACATCTGAATTGCAGTTCTATGCAGAATTTTGAGGAAGTACCTTATGATTTTAGTAGTACAGCTATTCTTTCTCTTCTTTCCACTCTGAATTTAAGGAAACAAGTTTTTAGTCCTAATGTAGTTGTTGTCTTGGTCTGAGAACAGTCCCTTTTTTTCTTTTTTCTTTATCCTCTCCTGCCCTGACTGATTCGTTTTCTGTGAAACTGAAGACAAATCTCATTTCTCAGCTTAGCAACTCTTATTGCAATATATATATATTTTTTTAGACGAAGTCTCTCTCTCTTTTGCTCAGACTGGAGTGCAATGGTGACATCTTGGCTCACTGCAGCCTCCACCTCCCAGTCTCAAGCGATTCTCTTAC
This sequence comes from Cacajao melanocephalus, assembly GCA_963573385.1. Lineage (NCBI taxonomy): Eukaryota > Metazoa > Chordata > Mammalia > Primates > Pitheciidae > Cacajao > Cacajao melanocephalus. The sequence continues at coordinate 6,528 of CAUYLG010062604.1, read as the reverse complement.
CTCAGCCTCCTGAGTAGCTGGGACTACAGCCTTGCATTACCACACCTGGCTAACTTTTTTCTTTCTCTTTTGGGATGGAGTTTCACTCTGTTGCTAGGCTATAGTGGCGCAATCTTGGCTCACTGCAACCTCCGCCTCCCGGGTTCAAGTGATTCTTTTGCCTCAGCCTCCCGAGCAGCTGGGACTACAGGTGTGCGCCACCATGCCCAGTTAATTTTTGTATTTTTAGTAGAGATGGGGTTTCACCATGTTGGCCAGGATGTTGTCGATCTCTTGACCTTATGATCCGCCTGCCTCGGCCTACTAAAGTGCTGGATTACAGGCCTAAGCCACCTCGCTTGGCCTCTCATTGCAATCTTATGGGAAACATCTGAGCTTAACTACATACTCTGTTTGTTTTGGTTTTCTTCAATTTTAGATATGGGATCTTACTCTCACCCTGCTGGAGGGTGGTGGCCCAGTCATAGCTTACTGCATCCTGGACTTCTGGGCTTAAGCCATCCTTCTGCCTCAGCCTCCTGAGTAGCTGGGACTATAGACGCAAATCATCGTGCACCACTGATTTTTAAATTTTTATTTTGTAGAGATGGGGTCTTGCTGCATTGCCCAGGCTTGTCTGGAACTCCTGGCCTCAAGAAGTCCTCCCTCCTTGGCCTCCCAAAGTACTGGGATTATAGGCATGAGCCAACGAAGTCAGCTGACTGTATACCATTTTATCACTCTTTGAAATAGCATTTGCTGCTAGATTTAAAGCTGAAATGTTTCCAGATACAGTCAATTATCCAGGGAACCGAGGAAAGACTGTAGGACAGAATTTTCTTTTCCTTTTCCTTTCCCCTCCCCACTCCCCTCTCCCCTCTCCCCTCACCCCTCACTTCCCTGTCTCCCCTCTCCCCCCTCCCTCTTCACCCCTCCCCTCCCCTTTCCTCTCTCCCCTCCCCTTTCTTTTCCTTTTTCCCTTCTTTTCCTTTCCTTTTTTTTTTCTTTCCTTTTTTTCTTCTTTTGCTGGTTCACTGTAGCCTCAACATTCCAGGTTCAGGCAATCCTCACACCTCAGCCTCCCAGAGTAGCTGGACTCCTGGCACCCGCCATCACATCCAGCTAATTTTTGTATTTTTTGTAGAGATGGAGTTTCACCATGTTGCCCAGGCTGGTCTCGAACTCCTGAACTTAAACGATCTCCCACCTCGGCCTCCCAAAATGCTGGAGGTGTGAATCACCCTGCCTGGCCAGGATTTTCCACAGTCACTGAATATAGTGTATTTTACTGGTTCCAATTGTCCCTTTCCATTGTTTTTTTCAGGTATGCACCTTCCAAACGGTGGCATATAGACACAATTATGCGTGTTTTGACAACGGTAAGTAGCTTTTTTCAGGCATCATATACAAAGTGCTGGGATATATTGATAAATGAGGCATACACATCCTTTGTTATCGTGAGGTTTATGTTATAGTCAGGAGGCAAGAAATTCGCAAGTAAATAGGTAACATAATTTCAATTAGGAATAAATGCCATGAAGAAAAAGTTAAAGCAGCATGGAGGGAATATAATGATGGCAGGTTAGGGCCACATGTTTTAGATGAGAGTAGTCAGGGAAGTCTCTCAGAGGAGATGACATTTGAGTAGAGACCTTAGAGACATGAGGTGCCAGCCATGCAGCAATTTTGAAGAATAGTGTATCATAGAGAGGGAACAGTAAGTGCAAAGACCTGAGGCAAGAACAAGCATGGCTCGCTTGGAGAGCAACAGGAAGGCAAGTGAAGCCCTAAAGTGAGAGACGCAGAGAATGGTAGGATAGATGTAAACAGGGGCCAGACTGTAGGTCTCATGGGAGTTTGCATTTTATTTTATTTTTTAAATTTTTTTGTTTTTTTGGGAGTTTGCATTTTATTTAGAATATGTTAGGAAGCTATTGCAGGGTTTTGAATGGGTAAAGTTATCAGGATTTGAGATCCTGTTTTGGATTGGATCCTTTCTTTGGCATTCTTGCAGAAATTCGGGGTTTCTGTGTTTATTATTCAATTAGTAGGCAAGGAAGGAGTAGGTATTTAAGAGTAAAAATGAAAATGCAATGACATGTAAAGAAAACAACCATTTCCATCTAATTATGTCACTAGAAGTAGATACTGTAAAGGAAAAGTCACAAATTTAACCACATTAAAATTAAAAACTTGAATAACAAAAAGGGGAACAGTACAGATTTTAGAGGCAAATTAACAACTAGGGGAAAACATTGTTAACATAGGACAGCATATTATTTTAAATCTATGAATGATTTACAATAAATAGGAAATACTAATGGAATAATTGGTATTTGAATAGGCAATTCATGAATAAAGAAATGGCTAATTAACATTTGAAATAAAAATTTTATTAGCAAAGAAATAAAGTAAAAGTGAGGTATCATTTTTCACATTTCATATTTTTTAATCTAATTCCCAGTATTAGAAAATAGAGAAACAGGCAGTACTGTTCACTTTATGGGAATATAGGATGATGCCATCTTGTGACTATGCAATTTGGTAGCATGTAGCAAAAATCTTAAATTGTACCCTTTGATTCATTAATTCAATTTTTAAGACTTTAGCCTGAAAAAATAATAGGACAAATATACAAAAAATGTAAAAATATTCATCCTGATCTTGTTTATAATAGGAGAAGACCAGAAACAACTAGTAGTCTCCAAGAGGGGATTAAGTAAATTATGAAACATCTGTAGGGAGGGAATGATACCATTGAAATTATGACTTATATGTATGAGTTGACATCCATGAAATTTTGACTTATATGTGTATGTATTTGTTGCTGTGGAATTTTCTCTGGGGCATACTCGTTTTTTAGTTTACTTACAATGAATTAACTTGATAAAAGGTTAAAAGTTAATAAATTTGATTAACTGTAAAAATTATAATCTAACAAAATGTAATGAACATAATGATGAATCAGGACATATTTTCTTAATTTTCCTGAGCTCAGAAGAAGGGAGAAATTAGCACTCCTGAAGGAAAGTGTTCAAAGAATTCAGAATCTTCTTTTTAATGCCCCTGATTTTATTTCTCTAACTGACTTGTGTTCCTGATCATGTGATTTGTTTTCTTTAGCCTGTTATGTGCTGTGTTACACTGATATTTGAATGCTGAACCAGCCTTACATACCTGGAATACATGGTCAGGGTGTATTATTATTTTTATATATTGTTGGATTTGATTTGGTAATATTTTGTTGAGTATTTTTATATCTACATTTATGAGAGAGATTGGCCTATAGTTTTGTAATGTTGTTTTTGACCTATGTATTATTTAGAAGTATGTTCTTTTAATCTCCACATAGTTTTGGATTTTTTTACAGCTGTGTTTGTGTTACAGATTTCTAGTTTAATTCTGTGTGCTCTAAGAACATACTTTTTATGATTTATGTTCTTTGAAATTTGTTAAGATATTTTTTATGACCAAGAATGTGGTCTTTCTTGGTTCATTGTAAGTTTGAGAAAAATGTGTATTCTGCTTTTGAATGAAGTAGTCTCGTACATGTCCATTAGATCACACTGATGCTTTCTTTTATTTAAAGCACTCTGCTTTAGGGTAGGATGTAAATAAGCTATACCACAAATTGCCTGCTTTTTAGCTTCTCACCTTTCCACCATTTTCTTGAAATTCTTCCTTTGTCTTTGTGTTTCTTAATAGAAGTGAGCCTCCTAATCACCTTTTTATTTCTTCTTTCTAAAATACACATGGTTAGGCCTGGTCTCAGTCTTGTAAATTAGATCTTTTATTCTGTTCAGGAATGGGAGATTGACCAAGGTTGGCTGATAAAGTTTTAAATCTCTACATCATTACTGTTATTGGTAGTGATGGAGTCTTGCTGTGTGGCCCAGGCTCATGGCAAACTCCTGGCCTCAAGCAGTTCTCTTGCTTTGGCCTCCCAAAGTGCTGGGGTTAGAGATGTGAGCCACTGTACTCAGCCTTACTTTTAATTTGCACAAAGAGAAAATTTTTAAAAGCAAAATTAAATTTAAAAGTTTAATATATTTAAGTAAGCCTTTGAAATTTGAGCTGTTATGAACCTGGGAATTGGAACCAAATGTATCTTTGAGGGTGTTTTGCAGTATTCTTCTTTTAAAAACAACAATTATGGCTGGGCCCTGTGGCTCATGCCTGTAATCCCAGCACTTTGGGAGGCTGAGGCAGGCAGATCACCTGAGGTCAGGAATTCGAGATCAGCCTGGCCAACATGGTGAAACACCTTCTCTACTAAAAATACAAAAATTGCCTGGGCGTGGGGACGTGCCCCTGTAGTCCCAGCTGCTTGGGAGGCTGAGGCATGAGGATCACTTGAACCTGGGAGGTGGAGTTTACAGTTGCAGTGAGCCAAGATTGTGCTACTGCATTCCAGCCTGGGTGACAGAGTGATACTCTGTCTCCAAAAAAGAAAAAAAAATTCACAGTAGTAATAATAGCTAACACTTGTTATCATCATTGCTTTGTGTTTCTCGGGGTAATTGTCTGCATTTCCTTTTAGGCAGGAAGTTATGTTCGTGATGATGCAGTCCCTAATTTAATTCAGTTAATAACTAATAGTGTGGAGATGCATGCCTATACTGTCCAGCGCCTGTACAAAGCAATTCTTGGTGATTATTCTCAAGTAAGTACTTCATTTAGCTTTCTATTTTAGGGGGTAATTTTACGCCCAATTTTTCTGGTATGTCTTTCTTCTTTTTTTTTTCCTCCTTCTCCCTCCCCTTTGGTATGTCTTTATTTTTGACACTCTAGATATGTACAGTTTTGATCTTTATTTTGAGATGACCTATGATTTACATTAAATGTCTCTGGAAAAATTGAAGTCCTTGACAAATGTTAACTTTTCTTTTGACAGCAACCTTTGGTACAAGTGGCTGCGTGGTGTATAGGTGAATATGGTGATCTTCTTGTATCTGGCCAGTGTGAAGAGGAAGAGCCTATTCAGGTACACCTTGTCACTCTTGGTTAAGTGGGAGAGGACAGTGGTTTTGGTTATAGTTGAGTAGTGTTTAATGGGGAGTTGAGGTTGATTCTTGAAAACTTTTTAGGCCAGGTATGGTGGCTCATGCCTGTACCTAGCACTTTGGGAGGCTGAGATGGGAGCGTTGCTTGAGTCCAGGAGTTTGAGACCATCCTGGGCAGCGTGGTAAAACTCTGTCTCTACAAAAACCACAAATATTAGCCGGGTATGGTGGCGTCTGCTTGTAATCTCAGCTACTCAGGAGTGAGACCCTGTCTCTAAAAAAATACTCAACTTTTTAAAGAAGCAAACTAGAATTATATTGGAAAACCTGCCATTTTTCAAGATGGAACTTATTGAGCCATTGTGAATTTGTTTTTTTTCTTTTTTTTGAGACAGAGTCTTACTCTGGCACCCAAGCTGGAGTGCAGTGGCAAGATCACAACTCACTGCAGCCTTGATCTCCTGGGCTCAAGCGATCTTCCCACCTCAGCTCTTGAGTAGCAGGGACTATAAGCATGCACCACCGTGCCTAATTTATTCTACTTTTTGTAGAGACAGAGTTTCACCATATTGCCCCAGCTGGTCTTGAACCCCTGGAGTCAAGCGATCTGCCTCCCTTGGCCTCTCAAAGTGTTGGGATTGTTAACAGGCATGAGCTACTGTGTGCCAGCCCCATTGTGAGATTTTAAAACCACTTTAGGCCCTACTCCTTGTCCTAGTAGACTGAATTATTGTTCCTTTTACCCTCTGGCTGATAAGAAGAAATGAAAATCGTATCCATGTTCTTATTTGCACATTAAAGGATTGGCTTTAAAAGGGAAAATTGTGGCAACAACACTTGAACACTCTGTATGTTTTTCTTTTCTTCTTCTGTTTCTGTTACTTGAAGCTGTGATATTGCCTCTCAGCTCCAGTGGTCATTTTTCTCTTTTTACCTCCCTCCCACCTGTTCTGGTTGATAGAACAGCTTGGACAGTTACCCTCGCAAAGCACAGGTTGGGTTAGAGGCTTTTTGTAATGGTAGGAGTTGCTTTCTGGCCACATCCCCTGACTTGATAACTGATTTAGATGCATAATCATGCTATTCATTCTTCATGGTCTTCTTTTTCCTGCTGCTCCTCAGGTAACAGAGGATGAAGTGCTGGATATTTTAGAAAGTGTCCTAATCTCTAATATGTCCACCTCTGTGACACGAGGTTATGCCCTCACTGCCATTATGAAGCTTTCTACTCGATTCACTTGTACTGTAAAGTGAGTATTAAAGAAACATAGGGTGAACAGGATGTTTTGTAATTTTAAAAAACTTGTTATCATGGAAAATTTCAAGCATTGACAAAAGTAGAGAAAATAATAACACAGATTTGCATTTACTTATTTCCCTACAATCACAGTGATCAATTCATGGTTAATCTTTATTCCTCTGCACTTCGTTTCTTCTCATTCTTTTTTTTTTTTTTTTTTTTTTTTTTTTTTTTTATACAGCTGAAATCTATTTTTCCCAGGGGGGAGTGAAAGGGACAAAACAAGGCAAAATGCAACCACCCCCC
>CAUYLG010062603.1:0-10128 GCA_963573385.1 Cacajao melanocephalus | reverse complement strand
AAACTCAAAAAATTTTTTTTTATTTTATTTTTTTATTAATATTAAATTTTTTTTTTTTTTTTTTTTTTTTTTTTTTTGCTGAAGGGGTAACTGAGAGCCCTTACTCTCCTCTTCCGCTGAGTATAAATGCTTCCTTAATTTTGCACAGAGTGTGAGGCGGGTGAGCCACTACACAGGATGGGAAAGGGATTTAACCAAACAACCTCCCATGTGCTTTGGAGAAATAAGTGAAATAGAATTTTCAGAGTGGTGAGCCATTCTTTGAACAGGTATTTATTAAGCATCTATTCCAGTTGATCCAATTTAGGCATTAACCTTGATGAAACAGGCAAAATTTCTGCCTTCAATAACTACATTCCAGTAAGAAGAGACAGGCAGTAACCACAACAAAAATTAACAAAATAAAAAGCTGTGAATAACTGTGAGAAAGAAGATAAAATGGGACAATTTCATAACATGTGACAGGGTAGGTTCTCCTACCCCTGACTGGGTGTCAGGAAATCTCTATTTGAGAAGGTATCATGGTTATTCCTGCTGTGCAACAAATTATTCCCAAAATTAGCAGTTGGAAAAACAAACATTTATTCTATCTCATGGTTTTTGTCAGACAGAAATAATGACTTATTTGGGAAGTTTATTTCAAGGTCTCTTACAAGGCTGCCATTATCTGATGGCTCAACTGGGCTAGAGAATCTGCTTCCAAGGTGGTGCACTCACACAACTGTTGGTAAGACGCCTCAGTTCCTTCCTACATGGATCTTTCCAGAAGAATCATATGAGTGTCTTTATGGCAGGTTGACTGGATTTCCCCCCCGCAAAAAAATGATCTGAAAGAGCAAGGCAGAGCAGCAATATATTTTATGTCTCAGCCTTGACACATCATGGGTCACATTTCATCACCTCACCATATTCTGTTGGTCACACAGATTAATGCCAATGCCATGTGAGAGGAGACTATTACAGGGAATGTATATCAGGAGTAAGGGTATTAGCAAGACATCATCCTTCCTACCACAGGAAGAAACAGTTGCACTGAGGCCAGAATAATTGCAAGGAATCAGTTAAGTGAATACCTAGGGAGGAGGGCTTTCTATTAAAGGAAGCAGCAGTTTCTATGACACTGAGGCAGGGAAAGCTGGGTGTTGTCAAAGAATAGACATGAGTCTAGACTGAACAAGCAGGAAGGTTTTATGGGATGAGTCCAGTAAGCAGGGGCCAGATGCCATGGATCTTATAGGGGTTTGAAATATATTCTGAATGACAGAGTGAACTGTTAGAGAGGTTTTGTTTTTGTTTTTGTTTTTTGTTTTTTTGAGATGGAGTCTTGCTCTTGTCATCCAGGCTGGAGTACAGTAGTGTGATCTTGGCTCACTGCAACCTCTGTCTCCCAGGTTCAAGTGATTCTCCTGCCTCAGCTTCCTGAGTAGCTGGGATTACAAGTGCCCACCACCATGCCTGGTTAATTTTTGTACTTTTAGTAGAGATAGGGTTTCGCCATGTTGGCCAGGTGGTCTCAAACTCCTGACCTAAAGTGATTCACCCGCCTCGGCCTCCTGAAAGTTTTAAGCAGAGGAGTGACATTAACTGCATGACTACATATTGAACAAAAATACAATTATGAGAAAAGAATTGGATAAGACCTGTGAAATTGCCATATTAACAGAAAGAATGACTTAGACTCTTGATTTCTACCCTTGATGGTCATACTATGCAAACTTATAAAGATGAGACACAGAAATATTTATTCTACTAGGTGAATAATAGAATAAAAGTGATCCAGGGATTTCAATATGAAGTGTGAACATCTCTGAATAAGTTCTGACCTCCTGTTCTGCCATCATAAAAGAGGTTCTACTGTTGACCAGATTATTTATAGGGAGCAAAATCCACAGGGAACTACGGACAAAAATATATTTTATAAATGTTTCAAGGGCCAAGTTACATTCCTGCTGAGGTGTTTTCCCTATATTTGTCAGATGTAGGGCATCACTCACTCCGATTTCTACAGTTCCTTTTCATGCTGTTAGAATGCTGGTTTTAACTCGCTTACAAAATAATCACTTGAGACATAAAAGAATAACCCACTCTCCCAGTTCACTGGCCAATGATGGGTTACTTTTTATAAAGTGGTTTCAACCTCCAGAGAAAATGCAGACTTTGATTTCAAATGAGATTATTCTGCTCTGTTGCTCAGTGCAGGTGTTGAAACTCTGGTCATGGTTCACTGACTTGGAGACAGAATGTGTTCAGTTTTTCTCTTAAATCAAACCTGCTTGCCATATCCCTGCTGAGCCCCTCAAAACATTTCAGTGGTAACAGAATATAGCAGATAAAATCCCAATCATGTGCAAAATTAACCTTTTCTCTAAGCCTAATGGTTTGATGCAGCATTCTTTTTTTTTAACTTATTTTTTTACATTTATTTTGTTAAATAAAAAATGTTCTTCTGATACATGAACTTATATTTTAAGTTCTGGGGTACACGTGCAGAATGTGCAGGTTTGTTACATAGGTATACACGTGCCATGGTGGTTTGCTGCATTCATCACCCCGTCATCTACATTAGATATTTCTCCTAATGCTATCCCTCCCCAATCCCCCGACCCCCTGCTATCCTTCCTCTAGCCCTCTACCCCAGAATAGGCCCCGGTGTGTGATGTTCCCCTCCCGGTGTCTATGTGTTCTCCTTGTTCAATACCCACTTATGAGTGAGAACATGCGATGTTTGGTTTTCTGTTCTTGTGTCAGTTTGATGAAAATGATGGTTTCCAGCTTCATCCATGAACATGAACTCATCCTTTTTTATGGCTGCATAATATTCCATGGTGTATATGTGCCCATTTTCCTAATCCAGTCTATCATTGATGGGCATTTGGGTTGGTTCCAAGTCTTTGCTATTGTAAACAGTGCCTCAATAAACATATGTGTGCGTGTGTCTTTATAATAGAACGATTTACAATCCTTTGGGTATATACCCAGTAATGGGTCATATTGATTGCTGGGTCAAATGGTATTTCTATTTCTAGATCCTTAAGAAATTGCCACATTGTGTTCTCCAATGGTTGAACTAATTTACACTCTCACCAACAGTGTAAAAGCATTCCTATTTCTCCACACCCTCTCCAGCATCTGTTGTCTCCTGATTTTTTAATGATTGCCATTCTAACTAGTGTGAGATGGTATCTCAAGGTGGTTTTGATTTGCATTTCTCTAATGACCAGTGATAATGAGCTTTTTTTCATGTGTTTATTGGCTGCGTAAATGTCTTCTTTTGAGAAGTGTCTGTTCATATCATTTGCCCACTTTTTGATGGGGTTGTTTTTTTCTTGTAAATTTGTTTACATTCTTTGTAGATTCTGGATATTAGCCCTTTGTCAGATGGGCAGATTGCAAAATTTTTTCACATTCTGTGGTTGCTGGTTCACTGTAATGATAGTTTCCTTTGCTGTGCAGAAGCTGTTAAGTTTAATTAGATCCCTTTGTCTATTTTGACTTTTGTTGGCATTGCTTTTTGTGTTTTAGTCATGAAGTCCTTGCCCATGCCTATGTCTTGAATGGCATTGCCTAAGTTTTCTTCTAGGGTTTTTATAGTGCTACGTCTTATGTTTAAATCTTTAATCCATCTGGAGTTAATTTTTGTATAAGATGTAAGGAAGGGATCCAATTTCAGCTTTCTGCATATGGCTAGCCAGTTTTCCTAACACCATTTATTAAATAGGGAATCCTTTCCCCATTGCTTTGTCAGGTTTGTCAAAGACCAGATTGTTGTAGATGTGTGGTGTTATTTCTGAGCCCTTGTTCTGTTCTATTGGTCTATATATCTGTTTTGGTACCAGCACCACGGTGTTTTGATTACTGTAGCCTTGTAGTATAGTTTGAAGTCCAGTAACATGATGACTTCAGCTTTTTTTTTTTTTTTGCTTAGGATTGTCTTGGCTATGTGGGATTTTTTAGTTCCATATGAAGTGTAAGGTGATTTTTTTCCAATTCTGTGAAGAAAGTCATTGAATCTGTAAATCACTTTGGGCAGTATGGCCATTTTCACAATATTGATTCTTCCTAACCATGAGCATGGACTGTTTTTACATCTGTTTGTGTCCTCTCTTATTTCCTTGAGCAGTGGTTTGTAGTTCTCCTTGAAGAGATACTTTACATCCTTTGTTAGTCGTATTCCTAGGTATTTTATCGTCTTTGTAGCAATTATGAATGGGAGTTCACTCATGATTTGGTGCTCTGTTTGTCTGTTATGGGTATATAGGAATGCTTGTGAGTTTTGCACATGGATTTTGTATCCTGAGACTTTGCTGAAGTTGTTTATCATCTTAAGGAGATTTTGGGCTGAGACGATGGGGTCTTCTAAGTATACAGTCATATTGCCTGCAAATAGAGAGAATTTGACTTCCTCTTTTCTTAATTGAATACCCTTTATTTCTTTTTCTTGCCTGATTTCCCTGGCCAGAAGTTCCAATACTATGTTGAATAGGAGTGGTGAGAGAAGACATCCTTGTCTTGTGCCAGTTTTTAAAGGGACTGCTTCAAGTTTTTGCCCATTCAGTATGATATTGGCTGTGGGTTTGTCATAAACAGCTCTTATGATTTTGAGATACATTGCATCGATACCTAGTTTATTGAGAGTTTTTAGCATAAAGGGCTGTTGAATTTTGTTGAAGGCCTTCTCTTCTCTCATGTCCATTTAGATTAGGTGACCTAAAATAAATGCCCAACCTTATCTCTGGGCATTTGAAAAATAAAAATATAGTTAATAATCACACACAAAAAATAAGCCATATGATAATCATACAAAAAGAATAAGTCTTGGCATCTAGAGTAAGAGGTGGGCCGTGGAGTTTTAGGTCCTCTGTGAGGAAAGGCAGAGATAAGTAGAGTCTGAGTAAATAGCCTCTTGTACCTTCCAAATTTCTTTGTGGCCTGGTAAGAAGGAGGAGCTGCAATCCAAAGTACTTAGGGAAATAGCATCCATTTATTTAGCCTTGCATTCATTTATTCCTTCAACAACCATCTACAGAGCTGAGTGCTCCTTATGGGCAGCCACTTACTAGGGGTACGAACCCCAGTGATGAATGAAACAGAAATCTTGCCTTCATGGTGCTTCTGGTCTAGAATGAGGGTAAACATGAATAATTTATTTACTCCATTTTTGATAATTGTCATAAAGTAATAGTCCAGAGTGTTAAAAGAGCATATAATGGTAGAGGTGGGTGTTAACTTAGAGGGCTTTTCTAAGGAGGTGACATTTAAGGTGAGCCTTGACAAAGTAGGTCAGGTAAAAGAGAAACTGATATGGGAGGAGACGAAATGGGCAGGAGGTGAAGGGAGATCTAGTGCTCCAGGTAGGCAGAATAGCTTCTAGGGACTCCCATGAATTTGCCGTAGATGACTAACAGCATTAGGTTTCTTAAATTTTTTAAAAGTTTGTGGAATCAAATTGGCTTTTGTCATTTGGCATGACTTTTTTTTTTTTTTTTGGCCAGAGGAAGCTATAACATTTGAAGGATTAAAATTGTCATCATTAGTAGAAACACAGAACACTAAATGAAATAATCTAGCCACAGAAAGACAATTACTGTGTTAGTCCATGAATATGAGGTATCAAATATAGTCAAATGTATAAAAGCAGAGAGGAATGGTGATTACCAGGGTCTGAGGAAAGGGGGAATTGGGAAGTTCATAATCAGTGGGCATAAAGTTTCAGTTAAGCCAGACGATTAAGCTCTAGAGATCTGCTGTATACCATTGCGCCTACAGTCAACGATACTGTATTACACACATGCAGTTTTGTTAAGAGGCATATTTCATGTTCAGTGTTCTTACCACAAAAAAATAAAAATAAGTTAAAAATGCATATGGGATAAAAACACAAAACACACTAAAATTATTTTATTTATGCCTCTGTGCTCATTTTGCCACTTATGGAGAGAGTAAAGATGAGAGAGAAAGAGAGACGGATAAAGAAGGAAGAGGATTCCTGGAGAAGGGATAAAGACATAGAAAGAGAAAGCAAAGAATATAATGGAAGCAGAGTGATGAATTGTATGTACCAACTGGTTTTTAAAAACCAGCTCTGTCTTTTTTTACTGGAGTATCAAAGGTAGACCATTTTTTTGCCACTCCCTCATGACACAAAAATTACTGTATTAGTATGTGTTCACAACCATTAATGTTTCTTTATTTTAATATTTGCAAAGGAATTATTCTCCAGGTAGCAGTGCCCAGAAGCATATAATTGTGAGGGCTGTATAAAATGAAGGCAAGAACCTGGCAAGCTTTAGTTCATTGATATTGTGTAGTGAAATGCAAAGTGGGGAGCTACAATATGAAAATAGATAGAGAATGGCAGAAACTTCTTAACGATTCTCGTTTTGGCTGTAGCGGACTCCTTCTGTTTGAGAGGTCTGGCGGGCTTCAGGTGCTCATGGTGTTGGAACTGGTGGCAGACACACCTATTCTCTTTCTCTAGCCAGAGAGGGAACAAGCCAAATTAGTCAAGACTTAGTGGCAAGATCGGTTATTCATCCTCAGAGGGATATCAAGATGTGATGTCAGTTGATAATAACAGTGATAGTCTTGAATTTTAATGGAATGGGTTGCTTGAACTTAAAATATGAGAGGAAAAGAGGTGAGAAAAAGAATAGTCACTAGTTAGGTGAGGTGATGACAGTTGGATATTAGAAAGGAAAAGGTAAACACACAATAGATATTGCTGGTGTTAATTTCCAGGGTATTTTCCCATGCTGCTCAACACTCATAATAGGTTTATGAATAGTTCTAAGCTATTTATCATGGAGAAGTTTAAGAAATTAACATGGGCTTGAACAACTTTTGAGAACAGATGTTTGAAAACCCATGACAGAGCAAGGAGATATTGGAAATAAAGTTAGTGAAACTCGAATCAAAAGCATATTCAACTTTGGTCGATTTGATGTATATAATCATATGGGACAGAAAAGCAATAGCTATTTAGCATACACATTCATTTACATCCCAATACGTATCACATTTTTAAAGAAGGTTTTTAAAAATCAGACTTATTACTGTATTGTTCTACCTCTCATCCAAATGATTTCCTCTTGCAAAGGATATGAGCAACAAATTTAATAAGCTGCATAAGGAACTTAAGTTGATGTCAGAAAGGTAACTGATATTCAGATAGTCTGTCTGGCTACCATAGGACATCTAGTTATTACTATGCTCAGAGAATTTTAAACTTTATGACATTTAAAATTTTGACACTTCAAAAATGTATAACATATTTTGTAAGTCATATGGGTGGCTTTATTTTTTTCTTTGAATCATGAAAATTCTAATTCATCTTTTCCACTAATTTCTGTTAAAATATTGAAGACCTCATGCTTAGATTTAAGAAAATAAGTGGGTGTTTCATACTTATAAAGATATCTTTCTTTGCTATCTTCCAAATTAAATATACTTCTTTGTTAAAACATTCTTTCTCTAGTATTAATAAGAAATGATATACCCACACACTACCAACATATTTCTCAAACTTTTTTCTTTGGTGTGAAGTAGATTTTCAAAATATATTTTATGATAGAAATGCTTTGCTTTGGGACATAGAGGATGGAAGATGAAGTGGTTTTATAAGGTGAGAAGAAAGGACAGCAGCAATGAAGCTTAAGGTGAGGGAGCTTGGCATGCTGGACCCATGTGCAGTTGGCAAGTACACCTGTCTAGATTGTTCCTCAGACTCTGTACAAGGGCCATCTTGAGCAGGTTACCTAGACTTTTCCAGTCTTGATTTACTTACCCAAAAAATGAGAGATAGTGCTGCCCATTTCACATGAGTTTGTTTCCTAAGAATCAAATAAGTGAACGTGTGTAAAGCTTATAGAAGCTTTTGTGCTTCTATGCTTAGAAGTACAGCCTCATCTCTTAAGCTGAATTTATTATTTTCATTTAAGAGGAGGCTACTTCCATGCCAATTTGGGGACTTTTCTTTGGATTACTTACGGCAACTGCAACATCATTCACTCCCTTCCCTCAGCTTTAATGAAGTGTAATTGACAAATAAAAATTGTATATATTTTAGCGTTCTCGTTATTCACTTTTGTTATCTACTTGTATCAGATAGTACAAATGAGAGGGGAGGGGTGGTCCATTTTTGTCAATATAAATGAATTCTGTCTGACTTCTGAGAGGGGCCACACCATTCCACAATGTGTTTTTCTTCCTCAGCTCTTGGCCCCTTGTGTGTGTGTGTGTGTGTGTGTGTGTGTGTGTGTGTGTGTGTGTTTGTGTATGTGTGTTTGTGAGAGAGAAAGGGAGAGATTTTTCCTTTTCATTCTTCTTGTACTTCAGAATCTTTACAATTAGGTCAAAGGCAAGTTGCAGTAATTGTGTGGGCTAGATCGGGGTAAAGATGAATAAGAATAGGTAAAAGTGGCTGGGGTGGTGGTTCACGCCTGTAATTCCAGCACTTTGAGAGTTTTCGAAGACAGAGGCAGGAGAATCACTTCAGCCCAGGAATTAGAGACCAGCCTGGGCCACACAGTGAGACCCTGTCCCTAAGAGAAATTTTAATAAAAATTAGCTGGACATGGTGACATGCACTTGTGGCCCCAGCTAATTGAGAGGTTGAGGCAGGAGGTTGGCTTGAGCCCAGGAGTTTGAGGCTGAAGTGAGCTATGATTGCAGTGGCAACAAAGTGAGACCCTGTCTCAAAAAGAAGAAGAACAAAGAATAGGTGTGAGTGTTTGGGTATTTGAGACCGGGGTAATTATTCCCTCAGTTGATTCTGTGGCCCTTGTACATATTCATGGACATCTTATACCTGGAGTTACTGTGATTGTGCCAGAATCAACACACAGCTTTGCTTCTCTTCTCTATGCAGAACCTTGTAAGTGCTGCAGAGGATATGAAAGTAAATAAGATGAGATCCCTCATGACTAAGAAATGTTTCTCTGCAAACATATCCAGTGTTAACTGACACCTCCATGGAGATCTGTAATAAGTGCCCTGAGAGCTTCTGCTCAAAAAGTTGGAAGATGAAAGAGACTGTTATAGACTCAGAGGTCTTCATGAGACTTATCTTTTGGTATTTTTCTTTCTTGTGGTCTTGGAAGTAACTATTTAGCAAAATAAACAGTCTTTGTACTATCTTCTCAGTTTTTGAAATTTAATCTTGTGAAATTAAAAGAGAAAAAATATTTGTACAAATTTGGTCACATTAACATTTTATACATATTAAACATTTTAAAAAATGTAAGCAAACTTGGAGGAAAGTTAAAATATAAAGTTAACTAAATGAAATAAGAAGCTATTAAAATGATTATTATGAAAGCACAATATAATGTCAAATAAAAATGAGGATTGTAATAGTTTTAAGTAGAAGACAAAAAACTTCAAAATAATGGTAGTCAGTGAGAATTATGAAATTATTAGTTATTTTTAGTTTTTCCAATTTGCCTTAAAGCCATTGCCATGTTTATGAATGCTTTAAAATAAAAGTAAAGAGATTAGATATTCAACTACAGTTGTTACCATCAACAAATTAAGGATAAGAAAGATAGCTGAATAGGAAAAGCTCTGGTCTGCAGCTCCCAGCAAGACCAATGCAGAAGGTGGGTGACTTCTGCATTTCCAGCTGAGATGCTTGGTTCATCTCATTGGGGCTGGATAGACGGTGGATGTAGCCCACGGAGGGTGAGCAGAAGCAGGGTGGGTCATTGCCTCACCTGGGAAGCACAAGGGGTTGGGGAACTCCCTCCCTTAGCCAAGGGAAGCCGTGAGGGATTGTGCCATGAGGGACGGTGCTGTCCGCTCCAGGTCATTCTACTATAAAGATAAATGGTGCTGGGAATACTGGCTAGCCATATGCAGAAAGCTGAAACTGGACCCCTTCCTTATGCATTATACAAAAATTAACTCAAGATGAATAAGATTTACATGTAAGACCTAAGACCATAAAAACTGTAGAAGAAAACCTAGGCAATACCATTCAGGACATAGGCATGGGCAAAGACTTCATGACTAAAACACCAAAAGCAATTACAACAAAAGCCAAAATTGACAAATGGGATCCAATTAAACTAAAGAGCTTCTGCAGCAAAAAACAAAACAAAACAAAAAACAAAAAAACAAATTATCAACAGC
>CAUYLG010062602.1:0-41313 GCA_963573385.1 Cacajao melanocephalus | reverse complement strand
CGTGTGGCTCCTCCGCCGGGAATCTCCTAGTCTGTGGGCAACAAGAATTCGTCTGAAAGTGCGGCGTCCACTCGCTGTCTGCGCTTTCACTGGGAGCTACAACCCTGAGCTGTTGTTAATCGGCCATCTTGGATCTCTCCTCCTAAATTTGTTATTTCTATTTTGCCTTTAAAACGAAAAATAGTGGGGAGGGCCCAAGGGAATAGATTTACTTTGGTGAGGTTTCAGAAATCAGTTGCCAGGGGAGTCCCTTTTCTGTTAGGACCCTGCTTCCCTGTGCTTCCCTGTGACTAAAGTCAAAACATTCTCTCTTTTTAAAGTCAACACACCTAAGCTGCCTATGAAATATGAGCTCCATTGTTAGGCTCAAGATTCCAAACTTGTAGATTCTGAGCAAGACCAATTATCTGCAAACATATTTAAAATATACCATGTAATTACCAGATCACCAAGGTCTTATAAAGATACCTCAGAGTCAACTAATATTATTCATAAGGCAATTTTGGGGGTATTGTATTGACAATAAATGTAACAAGGGTCCATTCCAGGCCAAGAATGACTCCTGGATCATACAACGATACAATACAAAGAGCATAACTAGATCAAATGGTAACATTTTATATTCACTTATATTTTTAAAAATACTTGTCTTAACACACAAAATGTAGTTCTTTACTGTAAAATGTTGGAAGTTGGAAGATAAAACTATAAACTTTTGCAATGTGTGTTGTTTACTGATGTTTTAAGGCCAAGATAAAGTAATCTTTTAAAGTAAATGCTGTTTTAATTGTAAGCAGCCATTCTCATTTTTTTGTGACAAAGAGTGTTCATAGTAATTGGCTAGAAAATAATAATTGGAAAAAATACAGATGTAGTTCTTTATTTTATATATTTTTAAGAAAAATTAGCTAAATTCTTACTAGACTGTACCTTATTAGGCTATAGCTATTTCTTTAGGGCATAATTTTTTTCAGGCCAATGTTTTATGATAATCTACCAATGTATACTTATCTATGTAAAAATAGAAACTGATTTTCTAATATCAGTTGCTTACTTTAAGAATAAATACATTCTAGATGGAAAGTACCTGAAAATGCGTTTTTGTAATTCTTGGATTTTATTTTCCCTTTCACATATATTCTAAATTTGAGGAACGTATTGCAAAATGAGACTACAACAAAAAGCCAACTCAAACTTATTCTTTGGAAATGAATTTTTTTCTGAGAAAAATAATTATATGTATAATTATAAGTTAGAAGTATGAGATTATTAATTTGACATGCTATGTTAAAGGCTTTAAGTTAAAACCAAGAGATAAAATTAAATGTACAAAATGACTAATAGTCATTAAGTTCTTCCATGTGTCAACTGATGTAATGTGTACAAACTTAGCCCAACACGCTCTCTTAAAGATCACCAACTTCAGCTACAAGCCTTCCTCAATATTCTGTATTAAAACTGTATGACATTCTGGATTATTCCTGTCCTTTTTCAAGATTTTAGGAGAAACCATTGTTTTAAAATATAAGATGGATAGAGATGGAAATACAATTTAAAAATAATAAAATAAATCATCCAAAAATAAGAGATGAATAATTTGAGAAGAATTTATAGAAATTCATTATTTTAATATTAATTATAATTCAAGCAGATACAGTCATTCCAAAACATGTAGACTGGCAGAGCCCATATTATTTTTTATAATAATTATTCTAAATACCAATTTATAATAAACATAATAATTTTTTTAACAAGTACTAAGGGCATTCAAATAATTTCTTAAGAATAAAAGGTCATTTTTTAAGAACATAAACTAGTCATGCAGGTAAGCCAGCTGAGTTAAAAACTGATGCTGTATTTGGTACTAACTTGCTGACAGATAGCAAATGGAAGTAAATCTATGTAACTGAAAATAATGTTATTTGGATAGATAGATAGATGATAGACAGACGGATAGCCGTGTGTGTGTGTGTGTGTACTTATATGAGCTTAAATCAGATTTAAATTAATTTTACAATCAGTGTTCTTGGGTATTCTATTACCATTAAAATAAATTGTAAAGGATGGGCACCATGGCTCACGCCTCTAATCCCAGCACTTTAGGAGACCGAGGTGGGTGAATAACCTGAGGTCAGGGGTTCGAGACCAGACTAGCCAATGTGCCAAAACCCTGTCTATACCAAAAATACAAAAATTAGCTGGGCATGGTGGTGTATGCCTGTAATCCCAACTACTCAGGAGGCTGAGGCAGGAGAATCGCTTCAGCCCAGGAGGCGGTTGCAGTGAGCCGAGATCGCGCCACTGCACTCCAGCCTAGGTGACAGACTGAGACTCTGTCTCCAAAAAAATAAAGCAACTTTAAAATATCACCCTCCCCACCGTTACTCCTGTCACTAACCAACAGGGGTAAGTTAATAAATATTTATTGAGTATCTTTGAGCCAAGTAATTAGTTACTTCGTTTATTCCTTGAAGTCACCATAGCATTCTTTACTATTCTTTAGTCACACTTATGGCAGTTTTGCATGCAGATTATTTGTTTAAGTTTAATGTTTTACTGTACTGCAAAGCAGGAAGCGGACTGGTTTGAGTTTACCAACTTATTTCAGTGCCTTGCAGCATTCTATTCAAATAGTGCACTGAATGAATAAAGAATAAAAACAGTACATATTAGCTTTGTAAAATGTCAGCAGTTAGAGGCATTATATTCTATTCCTATCCAGAGACAATATTTAAACTTGTCCTTAAATCCTGGATTCTTTCTATTGTGCATGTAACTACACCGAAGAATAAATATGCAAAGTGCAGATAATAAACATCTAAAGATAGGAGAGCAAAAGGGGAAAGAAGTTTTGGACGTGGCTAATGCACTAACTTAACTAATTAACTAGAGCACAATGAAAGCCCACCATGAAAATATATATAAATTTTTCTAAAATTCTGATCCTTGACTTAATTTGCACAATAACTACCTGAAAGGTAGGGGTGCCAAGGCTGACCCTACGCCTACTGAATGAGAATCAGAATCTCTGACGGACGAGGAGGTCCCCCTTTCTAGGTAAAAGCACTCATACATTAATAAAAAAATATACCAATTACACAATTTACAGTATTAATAATTTCTTAACTATCTGCATATGAGTTTCTGTTCAGGAGGTTTATTTATTTATTTTTTTTTTCAGATAGAGTCTTGTTCTTGTCTCAAAGGCTGGAGTGCAATGGCATGATCTTGGCTCACTGCAACCTCTGCTCCCTGGGTTCAAGTGATTCTCCTTCCTCAACCTCCCACTTAGCTGGGATTACAGGCACATGCCACCATGCCCACCAAATTTCTGGATTTTTAGTAGAGATGGGAGTTTCATCATGTTGGCCAGGCTGATCTCTAACCCCTGATCTCAGGTGATCCATCCACCTCAGCCTCCCAAAGTGCTGGGATTACAGGCATGAGCCACGTGCCCAGCCTCAGGAGGTTTAACTGCAGAATTTGAACCTATTGAGGAGGGCATATTTATGCTACAGTACTGACTAGGACACTGAACCTTGAGCTTGTCATGTTCTTAACTTTTAACTCAAAGACAAGAATTGTTTTGGGGGGAGGACAAAAAAATCAGCTGTAATATTTGGATCGGCCTAATTGTTTCCCCATTTCTTTCAAATATATGGATCTTCCTGGACTGTAACCCCAAAGCATATTACAGCCATGATTTTGAAAAGTTGTTTAATGAAAACACTTTGATAAGCCTTCAAAGCCTGATATTGTCTTTTACTAACATTCAGTGGAACACATTGCTACATACTAAGAAGTGATAGCTCAAAAGCCAATTGATGTCTCAGACAGTGCTAAGGTGGTTCATAAATTTGAAATGACAACAGATGCTTTGAAAAGGAAAGCCTGCTGGATTGTGATTGAACATGCTAATTTTCAGAAGAATCATTCCCTAGCTTGATTTTATACAGTGCAACCTGTTAAGGCTATTTGGAAAGCACAGAGGCGGGTGATAAAATAATATTGAGCTCAATTATCCATTATCAGAGGAAGAGATGTCGGCATCCCTCTAGTCCCTTTGCAGGCTTATTTGAATACACAATGCAAGAGGGGAGTGGAGAGATGACTCAGAGGACAAGCAGCTCTGTGCTCAGGGAGCTATCAGGGTGAATAAGTGACAAAATTTGGGGATATATTCCTGCTAATTTGGTTTTGCTTTGAGATTAAAGCTTTAATTTCTACCACTCGAGAAAAGAGAGTTAAACAAACAGCCTCTGTCCTTAAGGCAAGATTAAATTGAATCCTTTATCATGAGAATCCATAGAGGATGAGATTAAGAATTCTCATCAGTCAGTTAACCTCAGAAAATATTTAAGTGTAGGATTTCATGGCAGAGAAGTTTCTTTATAGCCAAGATTTCTTTAGCTGCGGAAAACTAAATATAGACATTCACGACTTGTTGGCCTGATTAACAAATTGGTGGCAGTCCTCAACCTCCCTCTGCTCAAGCGTTCTACAGTTTCTCCTGATTAAATCACTGAAAGGATGGCTTTGTATACCAACAACTGTGAAGCAAGGGTTGGCCCCTAAATAATCTCTAGTTGCCTGATATTTCACCTATTTAATCTGATCCTTTAAGGCTTTTCTAGGGATACATACTTTGCTTAAGCTTTACCATTAGTCAGGGATGGGATTAGGATGAGGTGAATGAGGCAGTCACCTTGGAAGCAAAATTAGAAGTGTGCCCGAAAAGTCAGTATTAAACATAAATGATCTTTAATGCAGTATTTCAAAAAACCCCACAAACTTAATGCAAAAAAAAGCTCATAATGAACAATGATTAAAAGTTTAAATAAACACAAAATGTCATTTATTTTTTGACTCTGCACTACTGTGAAATAGTAGTTGCATCCATTCAGCCTGGCCAGTTTCAGACCCCAAAGCCACTGCACCCTCCTTGTCCCCTACATTCTCCATCAAGTAGACTTATAAAGGCAGACAATGACAGGCAAGTGGAGGGTAAACCATCAGGATTAGATACCATTTCTTTAAATTGTAAAGCTTTTTTATTTTTACTGCTTTGTTCAATATAAATGTACCTACAAATTAGAATATTTTGAGACATCATAGTTCTGCAGTCGAATTGATTCTCCTTTTCCCTCTTCTTTTTGATTTGTATTATGTTGCTTGTTTGAAATATGATTAACCACACTTTTCACAAATCAAAATGTGGAGTTTTGTGTTTTAAAGTGAGTAATCTTATAGCCAGATTGACTAGCAGTCAGAAAGTTTAGAAAAAAATGAACTTCATCTCTACTCTGGACCAAAAGATTCAGCTTAGAATGCTGCCTGTAGAGAAGCTTAAGAGAGATTTACTAGAGACATTTTTGGCTTTATAGCTCTTTTTAATGGGTTACTCAAATGCCATTTTAGTATAGAGCATATAGACTTCTAACAGGAAGAGCTGAGGTGCCCTGTCTAATTGGCTACTTAGATAACTGAGGTTACATACATCAGTCAAGATAGCAGATATTTTGGAAGTATATCAGTTGGAAAGTAACACTGAGAGAATTATTAAATCATTTTCATAGTTTTCATTCTAAAAAGTATAATGGTAGAAATATTATCTCAGATGTGTCATATATTCTTCTGATTAATTTTAAAAATTTAACTTGTTTCCTGAAAAATTTAACCAGTGCAAGAAAAAATGATCAAGTGTTCTTTGTCCTTAATTCCTAAAGATTCTGTAATTAAAATATTTTATCTCATTCATTATAAATATGTGAGAATGTCTGCCTCTATTGGTGGTCAGTTTGAAAGCCAGAATATTTTAGATAGCATGTATGTCAAATATTTACAGGTGACATAAATTGTGATAACAAGGAAACTCACTTAAACATATGATTCTAAGGTCATCTTTCTTCTCCTCCTTTTCTTCTTCCGTCTTTTCTTTTTTTCTGTAGAATAACTTTGTTTTTATTTGGGTCCAACCTGAAAAGATGTATATCTAAGTCAATATAACAAGAGGACGCTCTGAAGATAGAAAAACCATTGGCTGTTCTCAAAAGAGAACAAAAGCCTAGTGGAAGGAAAAAGATGTGAGGTACAGTCGTATGTTTTTTAAAATGCAAATGTAGGCAATCCTTTCATTAATTTAGTGATGTAACAAGGACTCCTAAGATAATCTCGTGACACACTTTGAGAAATAAAGCGTTCAGGTTTAAAACGTATAATAAAAGTTGAGAACAAGATAATTTCCAAACTCATAAAGGAGCAAGCACTTTTTGAGAAGCCCTGTGGGACATATCTCATTGTATTACATATTATACACACTATGTGCATAAATATCTTTAAGCAGACTGTACTTTCTTCCCCTTCAAGAAGTTTTGGGAGGCCGAGGCAGGAGGATTGTTTGAGCTCAGGAGTTCAAGACCAATTAGGGAATATAAAGACACCTCATCTCTACATAAAATAAGAAAATTAATCTGGGTATAGTGGCATGGATCTGTAGTCCCAGCTACTCAGGAGGCTGAGGCAAGAGGATCACTTGAGTCCGGGAGTTCAAGGCTGCAGAGAACCATGATAATCCCTCTGCACTCCAGCCTGGGTGACAGAGCAAGACTGATATAGTTTGGATGTGTTCCCCACCAAAATCTCATGTTGAATTGTAATGCCCAGTGTTGGAGACAGGGCCAGTGAGAGGTGACTGAATCGTAGGGGGTGGATTTCTCGTGATTCGTTTACCACCATCCTCTTGGTGGTGTCCTCGCCATAGTGCGTGAGTTCTGGTGAGCTTGGTTGTTTAAAACTGTGGCACCTTGCTCGCTCTCTCTCTCTGTCTTGCTCCTCTTCTAGCCATGTGACGTGCCTGCACCCACTTGGTCTTTCACCATAATTGTAAGTTTCCTGAGGCCTCCCCAGCATCCATACAGATGCCAGCATCGTGGTTCCTGTATAGCTTGCAGAACTGTGAGCCAATTAAATATCTTATCTTTATAAATTACCTAGTCCAGGTATTTCTTTATAGCAATGTGAGCATTCACTAATACAAAGACTCTGTCTCAAAAAAAGTTTTGAAGGTAATAAATAGAACACATGGACCATTTAGGGGGCATCACATGAAAAAATAAAATTATTTTAAGTTTTACTTGCCAGTATTCCATATCATCCTCTCAAAGCCATTATGGTTTTTTTTCATTGTTGTTATACATGTTGGTTCATGTCAAATATAAAATATATGTATATTTTTGGATGAGGCTTTAGGTCAGTTTTTTTTTCTTTTTCAGCAAATAGAAGAGATGGAAATGTGGCTGATAACAGACAAGCAAATTTTATAATGACTAGCAGTAGCAGGAGAGAAAATGTAAGACAAACGGAAGTGGAAAGACTATATGTAGGAAAAAACTGACAGCATAGATTCTTTAACCCGTAATTGTTTTAACTTCTCAATTTTCTGTTTTTAATATACATAGTTCTTTCATATACACCATGTTATTGACAATGAATGGCATGAACCTAGATTAACTCAAAAGAGCAAGAGATGTGAAACTAGAGGGGAAATTTGCAAATACATATTTTAAAAACAGGATTCTCTTCTTTTTGTGGCAATGTTATTTGAACATCAACTGCAGGCTAGATGTCAAGATTCAAATCATTCTTTTGTAAATATCTTCCTAACATACCCCAGTGAATATATTCAAGAAAAAAGACAAGGAAAGAAATGATGTGTCTAAATTTCTCTTTTTCCTTATATGAAGGGAAAGTCAAGCTTTCGTTATTTTGGCAGGGAAGTATAATTTTTGCTTATACCATTAAAGGAAACTGTACCCCTACCGTATCTCATTGTCTTTCTCTCTCTTGCACATATACAGACACACACTCATGCTGCCCAATTTTAATAGAGTTAACTCATTACTTTGATCTCCACATTGATTCATTCTTTCCATACCTCAATAATAGGTCAGTGTCTGTTATATGGTAACGCGTGCTGAATGAGGCACTGGGCACACAGTACTGAATGAAACATTGCTATTACACTCAAAGATTTCCTCATCTCTTTAAGAGCGGGGATGCAGTATGTCTGGGTGTATGTGTGCCTGTTACCATTGTCTACGTAGGACAGTGTTTTGCACATACAGGCTCTTCTATAACTGCTGGTGAATGAACAGTGATAAGTTTGTTTCATTGATTTAATGTCCACCTTTATGTTTATTCAGCATAAGGATTAGTGATCATGAAACAAAATATATACAAAACATTCTTGCCTTTAGTAAAAATTCTCAAAATTAAATTTTACACCTTAGATGAGTTTTTATTCATTTACTAAACAGGCCTCTAATAGGTGCTAAGCATTTACATTGATAGACCATGATGCATACCACAGACACAGTCCCTGCCTTCCTAGAGAAGATAATGTGTTGAAGACTCCCATTTTTTTTTTCTGAATATAGACTAAGAATAATGCAGTATGAAGCAGTACTGGGTAATCCTGTCAGAGGACCAGAGAGTATTGATGTAAAATACTTAGATATTGTATGCAGTTGCCAAATATTTGAAAATTTACCCAGAAATTGATTGAAAACTTTTTGGGAACAAAAACAAATAAAGCCAAAAGGTAAAATAATTTAAAAAGATACTTGCACTCTTGTTATTACCTACCCATAACTTGTCCACCATAAGATCCCTTGCTTGTTAGTGTAGTGTGGTTATATTTAACTTTTTAGTTATTATTTTTTATTCGTTTTTCCACTAAAAAGTCATGATTGATTTAGCACACATGTTGATCTCATTTCATTTTTTTCCTTTTATAGGGAAAATTTGACACCATGCAACAAAAACACTCAGGCCCATTATCTTTTTTCCCTGGAAATCTGGATGTTGCAGAGGACAGAGGGAAGTTATCCCATTAGAAAAGCATAAATAGCTTCAGTTTGTGTTTAAAAATGCACGACACATAAGAAAACTGTGTTTACTTGAGCTGCTGATTGTAAGCAGGTTTATCTCAGGGACAATTGCATTTGGAAACAGACAGATATCTTGGCTCTTACCAGTGACAGAGAGAATCCTTTGAGGCTCTGAGTTCATGCTGAGTGATTTCCAATTAACCCATTTCAATAAATGAGTGTTTATCCCTTGTTCACATAAGAGCTGAGCCCTCATGTCACGCTTTCTTTTCACGAGTTTCCTGTTACTTTACTCCCTTTGTAGGGGTCTTACCTTAGCTTTCAAATCTATCTATATGTGTTACACTTGTCATCATATATAGTTAAAAATCAAGCGGCAACTGGTGGGAAATAATTATAGATATGTAAAATGCAAATTAGAGAATTATGTCAAACAAAATTAATTTGAAAATATTTTAACGTATTTTTAAAAAGTTGAATTCTTTGATTTATAAATTGTTCTTGTATCAGCAAGAAAAACACCAATACCCATATAGAAAAAAAAAAAAAAACTAATGAGCAAAGAGCGGAAGTAGACAGTTTCCAGGAGAAGATACACAGGTTGATAACAAAGAATTAATTGTATTCTGAATTATCTATAAATACAATTTTTAAAAAGCAACAAAATATATCTCACTGCCTCTATGTAAAAAAGCAAAAACAAAACACTGGAATACTAGCAGCTTAAAACCATGATGATTTATGTATTGTTCCTGCTACGTATCATTCGTGGGTCCAGGCTCTGCTCAATACTGTCAGTACCTTCAGCCCCGCCCTAGAAAAACACAGAAACTCCATAACTTTGCCAGTAATGACAGTAAAAGCAGAGACCTCCGCTGTGGTTCTCCTTGGTATTCGGTGCTCTAGCTCAGAGATAAAACAGGTCACTTTGACTTAACACTCATTGAGCAGAACTGATCAAATGGCCCCGGTCAATCACAGCCCTCCAGGATTCATTAGAAGTCTGAGTAACAAGAACACAACGAGCATCAGTAATGCCACTTTCACTGGCATTCCCTTTTGTGCTTTATTTTTCTCCATACCATGATACCACTTCTATGCTACATTTATTGACTACTTACTTATTCTGTTCATTGTCTGTGTATACTCTCCCTCCTCTTTCTCACTCAAAAAGTAAATTCCATAAGGGCTCAAGGGCACAGACATTGCTTAACTTCTTCACCACTGTATTCCCAACACTTAGAAATTGTCTGCTGCATTGTATTTGCTCATTGAAGAGTTATTAAAAGACTACTTTAAAAATCTATCAAGTTCTATTTAAATATATATATATATAAAATAACCCCAAATGCTGGCAAGTGTGAAATGTTATGGATATTTGTATATACTGCTAGTGAACTAAAAATCTGGATTCATATTTTCTGGAAATCAATATGCAACGAAATTACCAAAATGTTCTTTGTTAAAATTATTTCTCTTATAAAAATCTGTTCTAAAATAATAATTACAAATATAAGTAATTGTAATTATTTTGAAAAAACTGTTTCTTTTATAACCATTGAAAATATTAAATACTGAAAAACAATCTAAATTTCCAATGATGACATTATGGTCAGATACATTTGATGTGTCTATTAAAATATTAGCGATTCTAGTATTGAAAATTTATGTAGTAAGGAAAATATTCACAATGCAATGCATATGCAGCATAAGTTATTACATTAAACACTCATGACTTAAAGGAGAAATTAGGACAAATGCTCCTAACCAGATACAGACAGAGCTTACATACTGCCCAGCTTGTCTTTCTCTACCAAACACCTAGAACTGGCCAGTAAATTATTGTCTGTAATAGCAACGGAACACAAGAGAGAGTAACCTTAATAAACTCTAATATTTAAAAAACTAAAAGAAGGAAAGCAGCCTTCATGGGTCCCAAGCAAGTATGAACCTAGCATGGCAAATTTCATCAGAAGTTAAGGCTGGAGAATAATGCTCTTTGGCTTAATGCTGTATTCTTCAGTCTCACTAATGTTACAGCGCCCCCTCTGGTCCCACTGAGGTGGCAGCTTGACCTAGGAGGCCATGTGTACATCTCTGATACAGTTTTTTTTTTTTTGTCCTAGTCTCCTTTTATAAGGACATCAATCACATTGGATGAGGGTCCACACTGATAACTTTATTTTAACTTACTTTAAACACCTTGCGTCCAAATATAGTCATGTTCTGAGGTAATAGGGCTTAGAGCTTAACGTATGAATTTGGGGGACCAAACCAATCCGTAATAGTTATCATTGGTTATCTGAGGAAAACCAGCAGACAACTTTTAAAGGATGCTTGTACTTGTCTCAAGAATGCATTTCTTTCACTCTCATGAAGAGAGAATCCTCTGGCTTATTCCTGGGGAGTGTGGTTAGGGAGTGTTTAAACATTTGCACATACTAGATCCATTCCACCTTTTTTTATTTTCCTGAAGCTTCCAATTCTTTCCTATACAGTGTGGATACAGTGTGGGTTACTATTGTATCCAACTATTAATGCCATTCCCTAGTACTCGAACCACCATATTCAATCTTTGTTTCTAGGTGAGTTGGAGTTATATTGATAAAAACAGCCTGACTCTGTTTTACAGCATTAGAATCTGCGCATAAATGTAACTCAGACTTCTGCAAATAAAAATTGGCAAGAAAGATCATGCCATTTAGGGGTGCTACATTTCTCTTGGTTCAGTGAAGACCTTATACTACTCCATCTAGGAAATTTTGTGATCTAAGAACATAGAGACAAAAGTTACTCCCTGATCAGGCAGTGCTCAGTTGAGTCCTTAAAAGATTTAATCAAATGACGTCTGGATCCATCAGAAAGGTAAAGAGAATCTCATTCCACTGCAAGACTATTTCAAAGTATTTGGAAATTCAAAGTTCAAAATCTCAGACGATGTTGTATTTGCTCAAAGTCTCCGTTGTACATCTCTTGGTTTTCTACGTCTTTTTTTTTTTTTTTCTCTTAGTAGTTAAAACTTGGTCCAGGTGATTTTGTTTTGTTTTGTTTTTGGTGTTGCAACAGAGTAAGCATTACAATCTGATTTGGGGGTCATTGTCAGCCGTGGCTGCAGGAGATAAGGAGTCTTTTTTATTCTCCACCAATTCATTTTGAGATCATCAAAATTCCTGATTTGACATTTTTTGTGTGTAGGATCTTCCAAGAAAGTCTGAAGAAGTTAGCCCAGTCTACAGACTGGTTTAATTATCTAGAGAAAAAGATATTACAGTTTTGAATACATCATGAATTTTTGATAGCTTAACTTGAGAAATTGACTCAAGGCTACTATTCTCTCTATGCAGATAATTCCTGAAGAAACAAAAGAAACTGATAATTACAATAAAGTTTCTGAAAGCAGTCACTCAGGGAATTTTTCTGGCGAACAGCTGAGAATCAGCTAAACTTAGCTCTATTCATGGAGACGCATCAAGGAATGGTTCATTTAAACCAGGCTAACACATGCAGATATTTATAGTTCGTTTTTATACAGAGGAGGATGTTGTTCATTTATTAATGTTAGTTGAACCGAAGATCAAGATAAATTTTGTGTCAACTTGAAAAGTTAAAGGAGCTCAGCAGTGAATGATTATCAGTTAGTTAAAACAAAGTTTATTTAGGGATGATAAAATAAACTTCAATATTGATTTATAAAGAGGCTTTGAAAAGGGAAATTCTCTGTAAACATATGTACTCAGTGGCCCATCAATAACTGTGGCCTTCTTGCTTCATTTATCCTGATTTTATCCTAAGTCAAGAGCCTAAAAATAAATAATAGATGCCTAGAGAAATGTAAACATGTCATTCTAATAAACCTCTTTTCTGAATTCATTTTTAAAACTCAGAACTCTTGTTATTTTTGCCTCAAATATATTTATATTTGGCATGCATCTCTTAGCAATTTTCTGAGCAATATATTTTTAAAGTGCTGACAAAAATTTCTATTTTCTACACTTAGTACAATTCAATATTCAAATAAAAAAGTGAAAACACTTTAACTTTGAAAACCAAAGATAATTTATTTTATATTAATATGTTCAGAATTGACAGAAAATTAAGTTACTAATGATTAGAATTATACTGTTTATATTATCTAACTTTCTCAGAAAGATACAAAATTGCTTTAAGTTCGATATATTTTAAACAAGAAATATATGTATATGTAAATGCATATATTTAACGCTAAATTATACTCTACCCATGAATAATATTTGTGAAAATTATTGAAAAATGAGAAGTTTATGAAATAACACGGAAAACATAGATAGTAATTTTGTATATGATGATTATTATAATGTATGCTATTTCACAGATGGATAAATACTGAAATAAATTTTAATGAAAACATTTTTAGTAGGTAGATAAGATTTTTAATAATTTCAGAATAAATTATATAACATAAAATTTGAGTATATACGTTAATCACAAAAAGTTATGAAGAAAATCTAGAACATCCAGTTAGAGAAATGGAATTACTTAAAACTCAAATTGCAATACAGTTACTAAATTTACAAGAAAAGAAGAAGAACATCTAAAGAAAATATAAATAAAGAGATAAAATGTGAAAATACCCATCACAGTGCTTTCCTGAGTCAGTGTATTTTAATTTTTTTCTTTTCTTTCTGGAGCTTACAGATTCGACAACAAGAAGAAAGAGAAAGCAAAGTGTAAAATGTGAATTTGGATTTTATAAATAGGATAACTCAGTGGATACTGTTGCTATCACTTACACATTTTCTGCAGTAAAGAAGCTTGCCTTGCTGTGAGGACAGTGAATTCCACTTTGAGTTGAAACACTGAAAGATGCCTGATTTGGGAAGTCAGGTAGGAAGATGAATAATACTCAGGGAACAGGCCCAAGATACAGATAAACCTGGTAGTTAACAGTCTCTACAGAGGAGAGATTCATTGCAGAGGTAAAGTATCTCTTATCTTACTCAAAATGTCCTTTGAGCAACAGAATTTGGTTTACCCAGGAGCTTGACAGCAAAGTGGAATTTTGGGCTCTGTCCTGACATCCTGGATCAGAAATGCATTAAGAAGATCTCCAGTGACTTACATACACATTAAAATCGAGAACTGCCAGCCTAGAGAATAACATGAGAAATGAGGACTGTGTCTGAAGAATTCTAAATGAGAGACTGGCTTCATGAAAGGAGATGGAGAATAGTTTTAAGGAAGGCCTGCAGTGCTCGTGCTTCTCAGAAGGTCGGTACAATAAATACTGCTCCTAAAATTCGACTATCATGTAGTCATTACTAATGTTTCTGGAACAATTTATGTTAAGCAGTAATGGAGAAAAGCTAGATATCTGTGGCGTAGTAAGTGATTAGTAAGTGTGAAATTTAACATAAGTAAAGAATAGATCACATTTATAAAATTTTGGCAGTGAAGACAGAAGTTTTACAGCTGGGAAAAAGTTGGGAGAAACTTTTTTGTAACAGGAGAATTTTATGCATACAAAAAAGAAGTCAGAGGAGAAGAAACTGATGGCTAGACCTAAATCATTGCAGAAGAATAGAGGCATGGGAACTCAAATTGGGCTGCTGTTATTGGAGAAGAGAAAGTCATGGCCATCCTGAGATGAGAGTGAGGGATCTACAGACAAGTATAAAATGTGTATGCTTACGTACAATACATCTACTTTACATATGGAAAAATCAATGTTATGAAAAAAGTTAAGAAGGTAAGTTGAGAGGCTTTCCAACTAATTGTCTTAGCTTTTCTGCAAACACAGATAAGACAGGACATGTGCTTATAGGTCTGAACTCTAGAATCTAACTGTCTGAGTTGAATTCCAGTTGCTCAGCCTCTTATTAACTCTGTTTTCTACCCTGTAAGATGGGAATTACAATCAAATCTTGTTTTGGGGATTTTGTTTTGTTTTGGTTTGGTTTGTTTTTTATTTTGTTTTGTTTTTTGAGACGGAGTCTCACTCAGTCACCTAGGCTGGAGTGCAGTGGTGTAATTTTGGCTCACTGCAACCTCTGCCTTCTGGGCTCAAGCAATCTTCCTCCCCCAGCCTCCCAAGTAGCAGGGACCAGAGACATGAACAACCACGTGCAGTTAATTTTTGCCTTCTTGGTAGAGATGGGGTTTTGCTATGTTGCCCAGGCTGGTCTCAAACTCTTGGGCTCAAGTGATCCACCCGCCTCAGCTTCCCCAAGTAGTGGGATTATGGGCGTAAGCCACTGTGCTCAGCCTCAAATGATCAGAAGCAAACCACAGAACTTTTTTGTTCTGTTTGTTTGAGGTGACAGAAATTTCCAGCAAGCTAGACAATTGAAATCAGAAATGAGCAGGCTTGGTGGCAGGTCGGTAACAGTACAGTTCATCTCCTCCCAAGCACTCTGCAGCCAGGCCTATTCCCCCTTACACTATCCTCTGGCTCTGACCATGGAGGCAAAAAGACAGAGAAGATGAAGCTGATGGCTGAAATCTAGAGATCTGTAGTATTCAAAAGACTATTGATAAGGAGCAACTAGGGAAATAGGAGACAAGCCAGAAGATGGTAGACTCCAAAAAGAATTTTAGGGAAAAAGAGAGTGAATGTTCAAAGAAGACAAATGATTCAGAGATCAAAGTAGATTAAAATAAAAGTAGAGACTAGGAGTGTCTGTGTTCAGAATAAAAGGAATAATTATATATGCAAAGTTTTAAGGGACTACCACATAATTAGGGCTGCAGTTTAGAATGTGACTGAATATGTATGGGGTAGGAGTTGCGAAGGTTGAGGGATGTTTAGCTGTAAAATGTGGAAAGAAAATGTGACCCATGTACATTGGGGCCTGATCACAAATAACATAAGTAGTGTCCCAGGGAATTCTAATGTATTCTGACAGGCAGATTCTGTGGATTGGCAGTCAACACTACAGAGGTGATTATAAGAGAGTAGAATAGATAAACTCTCTGAGGGAGAAAGTGGCAAGAGAAAAGGATGAAGAAGGAGAGCTGAGAGCTGCAAAGCTCTCACAACCAGAGTATCATTCTAAAAATGAGCGACAGATAAACATGACAATAAGCAAACAGCTGCCAGGTGAACATGTGGATGGCAAGATCAGTCTGAGCATCTGTATTCCAGATGTGCAGTAAGTTCTACAGCATCAGCAAGGGAGAGCCATAAAACAGAATGCATGGTTGGTATGGCGCAATATGTGATAGGATATTATAGGGAGCTTTTTCTGCTCAGGGTAGTGGTGGCATTGGTGCTATGTCCTGTAGAGAACAAATTGAGTAGGAATTATTGAGCTAATGGAGTGGAAAAAGTGGGAGTTATTGTTAGAATAATGATTGTGTCGTGGGGAACAAAGGGATCTAAAGATGTGGGGCCATCTGAGGAAGTGGCTACTAAGGGAATATCAGAATGAAGAGGTAGAAGAGACCAAGATAGAATTATGTTCAGTATATAGCAATACACATTTATTCAATGTGTCAGGAACGGCAGAAGTACATAGCAAGCATTTATCTGTCATGAAGATTAATTTATTTCAACCCCTTGCCTGAAGCGACCATCACTAACTGATCATGGTTTCCTTTCATAGTAAGCCCAAACAAACCTCAGAATCTTTCTTGACTTAGTAAGTGGTACAAGGCAGTTTACCAAAGGCAATTAGTGTACAAAATAGAACTCATTGCTATTGATAGTTTGACTGTAAAGGAAGACAAAATAACCCAAATGACGAAACAAAAAAGGTCAGCTAGAATGTTAGTATGGATATTTGTATTAAGAAAGATGCAGAGATATAGAGGTGAAGAGAATCAAACCGAAATGCTGAAATAATATAAGAAGTAGGAAATTAATGGAAATAGCAGGTAATCAATATTTGCAGTGATTTAAAGCATATCCTTGCCCTCTTACATGTTAGCTAGCGTTGGCCTAAGAAAAATTAGTGCTTAGAATGAAATTGGAAATTCGAAATTGCTAAATTCTTTCTTAAGATATGCTGTGCTTGATTTATTTAACGGTCTACTCCCTTTGCAGGGTGATATCACAGTTCATTAGCTAAGTGGTTATTTGGGTTTATATTTGCATTTTGTTCTGTATACCCATATCAGGAATTGTATTTAAGAACACCTTGAATTTTTAAAGAACTTATAACTCAAAGGTGTTACAACATTTGTAAGAAAATAAATAAAACAAATTTGTTACGAAAAAGTAGGCCTGAGAGTCACTTATAACATGATCAGAAAGAAAATAAAAATGAAACCTCCCAAACCTCCCTACTTAAGCTAGAGGTTTTCTTTACATATTTAAACTTGTTCACTGCATTTACCCTGAAGTCCTTAATTATAATACAGGCTTTCGTCCAATTTCATCTCATAAGAATTTTTTTCTGAAACAATAGCCATGCTATAATTTGGTTTTATTATTAAAATAATTACAGTAATATATCACATACTATCAAATTATAAAACAAAAAGTGTAAGGAGTGGTTGTAGATGATTAAAAAGAAAGATGGCTTTTAGAAAGGAAATATAATTATAAATTAGCCTTGAGAAAAGAAAGGACAATATTCCAAGCACAGGGTACCTAATAATGGTTTATCACTTATATATGAGAACGAGAGAAAAAGGTTGAAATAATGACTTGATAAGAAAAATATGCAATTTATATTTTAAGTGAACTAAAAAATTAAATAATGAAAGAAGAGTCAGTATTTTTTACTCATTATAAAATACAAGAAGAGCGATTCAATATACAAATTATCCTGTGTATATATAATTTATTTGAGTGAGACATAGAAAGTGGCTGGCCAGAGGGAAGAGGCAGAAGTCACATTTCTCTAATAAGCAAACCTTCCATAACCCCTGTCACGACATTTATCACTAGAGGCAACAGGGATGCTGTTGGACCACGTGACCCAGGAGCTGTAAATTTTTCAAAATTCCAAGCGGAATTTTCTCTAAATTATTTTGCCTGAGAAGATGTCTACTTAATGGTATATATTTGTGAGATCAGTGGCTTAGAAACAGAATGCAGAGAGAAACTGATAACAGGAAAGTCATGATTCGCTTTCTCCAAATTTCTTGTAAAAATTTAGTTTTCATTGAATTTTTTACAGTTTTAGCTTTATATATATTTGAATCAAGATATTTAGTGCAAGATATTAATAATATTTCATAATTGAGAACTGTACTTTTTTAAACACATAGTCTCTCCCTTTATCATTTTTATTTAAAATTGTTTTTAATAATATAAGTATTGTAGTTTCTACTTATATTTGAAATGCATTTCATTTTACGGTTTCCCTCGCATTACTTCTACTACCCACATATCTGTCATTTGACTTTACAAAGTGTTTACAGTTGGGTTCCTTATTATTCTAGTCTGCAAATTTTGACTTCTATTAATTGTTCGCTTTACAAAACCGATACTCTGTCTGTGCCAGTCATTGCTCTAGATGCTGGAGATACAGCCGTGAATAAAACAAAGTCCTTGCTCTCATGGACGTTATGTTCTACTGTGAAGAAGCTGACAATAAAAAAAAGCACACCTATAATATTTGGGGTATTGGTAAGGACTAGAAAGAAATAGAAGTGTAGAGAAAAGATGTGCATGTCAGACTTGAGGGCATTTGAGCAAGCCTTGGAGGAAGTACGGCAGCGAGCTTCCCGAATAGCTGCTGAATAGCCAAGGTTCCGAAGAATAGGAAGGTAGGAGCATGCTTACTGGTCTTCCACAGCTGGCCATCAAGGAGGCCAGAATGAAAAGGACAGAGCAAATAAGAGGAAGAGCAGTAGGGGAGATCAGAGAGGCAGGGGGTTGAAGGCCATGTAGAATCTTGCAGCGCATGGGGAAAGAACTTGAGAACTTCCTCAGGGCAAGCTGACAAGTTCCAAGGCAGAGGAATGGCATATATTGACATACTAAAGGATTACTAGGGCTGCCACCTGGAGAAAGAACTCTAAGTGGGGCAAAAGAGAAGCAGCCAGGCGATTTAAACAGCTATTTACCTTAATCCGGTTGAAGGCGATGGCAGACTGAACTGGTGGGCTGGCAGAGAAAATGGTGAGACGTGGTCGAAATCTAGATATGTTTTGAAAAGAATGTTGATACGGTTTGAGAATCAATGAGATACAATGCGTGAAAAAGAAGGATTCAGGCCGGCCAATTGGAATACTGGTTCCATTGACTGAAACAAAGGAGTCTGGAAAATAACTGTCAGGAAACAACTAATATTTTCATATTTTTGCATGATCAGCATTTATTAAACACCGATTATTTGCAATGTGGATTAAAGAGTAATTGAATAGTAGTCACCCTTTGGAAATTAGAGATACTGAATTACTCCGGATAGAGTTACAAATTGATCTCCTTGAGAGCCGTTTACCACTTATTTACATTTAAAAGAATGAAAAACAATCCAGGCTTCCTTTCCATTTCAAAAGGTTGTAACAATTTAGGGACCTCCTTCTTCCTTCCCAGAGAGAATCTGTTTACATTAGAAAGTTAAGGCTTCTCTTCCCCTCTCTAGAGGGAGGAGGGTTGGAGGGGCTGTTGAGAGGCACTTCATATAAAGCTCCCAATTACACAATTTCAGGATTCCTCTTATGCAGTGACCCCTTTGCACATGCAGGGTGACATATACCTTTCACAGCACTGCTCCAGGGGAGAAATAGGGAGTGGGGAGCCAGTGCTGTTATTGCTGTACATAAAAAAATCAGTCTGTTCTCTGCCACTGAAATCTTGTATGTTCTCCCAGGATAATATAAATAAATACAGATAATAAATATTTATCAAGGAGGTGGGAGCAGTGCTGTTAGACAGAAATCTTATTATTGAACACCACAGTGGTGCGTGCCTATAGTCCCATCTATTTGGGAAGCTTTGCTTGAGCCCAGGAGTTTGAGGCTGCTATGATCCCATCCATGAATGGCTGCCACACTCCAGCCTGAGCCACAGAGAGGGAACCTGTCCCTAAAAACTAAAGAGAAAAGAAAAGAAAAACGTATCAAGAAGGCTTCCAAGTTGGTGGATGGGAATTAAAAAGTGATTATTATAATTGATACGCTCGTTCTTTCTAAAAGCTTTCTTTTTAACTTTCTACTTTCTTTTAACGGTTTCATAATTGTCTGGTTTGGTTGGTTTTAATTGTATGTTCCATAATGATTTTGAAACATTAATCTTTTCAAGATAAATTTTACTTTACCAAAACATTACATTCATAGAATTCAAAATTCTAATAGCGCAAGAAGCACATGAAAAAAAAAAACAACTTGTCCTTCTCCATTCCTCCACAATCCTCATCTCCAAGGCAATCACTTCTCACTATTTTAACTGTTTCTTATGGCATTTTCATACTGCATATTTTCAAATAATATTGATACATTGTTATTGTGCATTTCAGTTCTTTGAGATTGTATCTGTTGAGTTTCTATTATGATAAAGGAGAATTCTTACTTCGATCCCCCATCCCCTCTGCTTTTCCTTTCCTATCTTTTCAGTCTAATTATACTTTTAACTAAATAAACAACTCATGTTTATA
Organism: Cacajao melanocephalus; assembly: GCA_963573385.1. Lineage (NCBI taxonomy): Eukaryota > Metazoa > Chordata > Mammalia > Primates > Pitheciidae > Cacajao > Cacajao melanocephalus. The sequence goes on along the minus strand of CAUYLG010062602.1, from coordinate 20,900 downwards.
TAATTTTCTATAAACTATGATTCACACATGAGCATTGCAGTATAACCCTGACTCTGAGTCTTGCTGCTCAGCTCTGCACTGGCTGCTTAACAAGCTTCATGCCCAGTTGTCAGCCTGAGATATTCCATCCCCATTGTCCTGGAAGTTCCCTGACCATCTTTCCTATGTCAGATCTTTCACTATTACCTAAGAAATGGTGCATGATAGGGAAATTGTTTGACTCTTGAGGAATCTGAAATGTCTTTTTTTCTACCTTTGAGGCAGGAAACTACTAGGACTTATTTTCTGGTCCTGATGGGAAGAAGTAAAGAAACAGGCAGGAACCAGCTGATGATGAAGAAAGGGCTCCCTAGCTGCCCTCTTGCTCATTAGCATAAGACACTCTCACCAGCTCCATGACAATCTACAAATGTTCTGGCAGTGACCCAGGAGCCCCGCCTCTTTCCCTGGCAACAACCCAGAAGTTTCCACCCCTTTCGTAGAAAGTTCTAAATAACTCGCCCCCTCAATTTCCGTGTGATTGAAAGAGAGTATAAGCGAGTATAAACACGGTTGCCAGCAGCCCACACTTTACCAATTCTGGGTACAAGGCCTATGAGTTAGCCCTGTTCTGCAAGGAACAGTACTGTCCAATAATGATTCCTCTAACACCACTAGTTCACCCTTGAATTCTCTCCAGGGCAAAGCCAACAACTCTCCTGGACTAAGCCCCAGTTTTGGGGCCTGCCTGTCCTACATAAAAATCTTGGGGAAAATTTCAGCATGATGAGGACAGAGGAGACTCTACATCCTTCGAAACAGAAAACCGAAGTCACATGTGAAGAGTTGAGATTTTTTTCCAACCACTACAATGGAATATAGAAAACAGAGGAGCAAGAATTTTCCAAATTCTGAAAGCAAAAACCTTCACTCTAACAATGCATACCTAGTATGAAGATGATGCAGGACATGGTAAGCCTCAAAATGGGCTAACCTGGGAGAGTTCTTGGCTTGACCCAGTCAAGAATTTAACAGCAAGCTGGTAGTATTGGACAGTAATCTTTTGTTAAATGGAACTGCTTTTTGCAGAGCAGGAGTAATTCACAGACGGCGCAAAGTGAGCAACACTCACTCTCGTGTTGGCAATCCTATTTATACTCACTTATAACCACTTTCAATTACATGCAAATTGAGGAGTGGGTTAATGCAAACTAAGGGGGGCAGTATTTAGAACTTTCTAGGAAAGGCACGGTAATTTCTGGGTCATTGCCATGGAGGAGGGTGATAGCTTCCTGGTCATTGCCCATAGCATTTGTAAACAACTGTCACAGTGCTGGTGCGAGTCCCTTATGCTAATGAGCAACAAAGGCACTTAGGGAGTGCTTTATTCCCATCTGCTGGTCCTGCTGGTTCCTTGACTTTTGCCCATCAAATAACTCCTGCCAGTTTTGTATCTCAATTTGACTCACTGGCTTCTACTTTGATTCATTGTGCCAGACATACATGGTGCATTCTCTGCCTAGGAACTCTTATCTTCAGTTTTGTATAATTTTCTTAAAATATTTCACTGATGGCCATCTCGACTCTGTTTTCTTTTTAAAATCTGTTTAGAATTCCTACTATTGACTTGGAGAGTGGAGCTTTCTCACCACCTTTCTAACTTTCTTTCCTCTCCATATATGCTTCTCTTTGTTGCTTTGCTTTACTTTCTGGAAGCTTCCCTCAAATTTACTTTTCAAACATCCTGAGCTTTTCATTTCTGCTTCCTTCTTGAAATTTCCAAGAGTGCCTTTTAGTTCTCTGAATGTTTCATCCCATTACATTCTGTACTTTTGTAAATAATACAATATGTTTACTTATATCCCTGAAGCTATTACACATACTTTGACGTTTTCTTTTCCTACAGAACTTCTGTTTTCTCAAAGTTGCTTTTACTTATTGATTGATGTTAGTCTCTCTCTCTGTATGTGTGTGTGTGTGTGTGTGTGTGTGTGTGTGTTTGTGTGTGTGTGAGAGATTTTTCTCAAAATGAGTTGTCTGCTAGGATTTACTTATTTATTTACTATTTTTAAAAAGCTGGTTTTTAGTTTCGAGCATGTTATCAGGTCACTGAAATTAACTGCAGGGTGACTTACCTGGGTCTTTGGCAGAGAACCCCCGTATTAGAAGGATAATCAGAAACTTAATCAGTTTTCAGAGTTTTAAAACAACTCCCCTTACTTTAATCCATGCCTCCTTCAAGCTCATGTCTGCAGGCAAGAGCTGCCAAGTCCTGAGAATTCAGTGATATCTATGAAACTGGCTTTCTATGTTCCCCACTGTTGTTTATGGCTCAACTCATCCGCAGTTGCTAATGCAATTACCACTTATCTGCTTGCTTTATAGTAAACATGTTTTTCCAAAAATTAGTGCTGCTCTTTTCGTTCTTGTTTTTGAATAATTATGGCTTTGTTTTGGTTGATTTTCATCTGCCTTACTAGCAGTTTTAAACTTAAGGTTTTAGAAATGAAGAAAAGTAGTGGGATATTACCATTTTAAAACTGGAACTCTTCTTCAGATTTTATGTCTACAGGTGGTTAAATTTAGGCATTCCAAAACGTTATTCCAAAACTTGTCTTTCTGGAAGTGATGAGGCAAAAATAAAATTGAAATGCTCTGTCTCTTTTATGATACTTCCTACCTTCTGCATTGCTTTAACCTGTCATTTTGTTAAATATTGCTGGTAATTAAAATTTGAAGTTTGAAATAGGAATTATTATGTTAGTATTTTCAGAAACAATTCCATAGTAAATATTTGGATATTTTATTTTAACTGATTTTTACCTAATCACTAGTCTGTTATCAGTGAAGTATACTCATTTTTCAACTTAATCTGTCAGCTGGTAGAAGTGTGTCTTCTAATTTTGTATAGAAATTCACATGAATAGGATATTTCTTGCATTTATGTTTATAACAGTTTGGATGAATATAAAATTACTGAATCCATATAATTTTCTCATAAAACTCACCAGACTTTCCTCAGTATCATTTCATGTTTAGCTATTATTCTAGCAGACAAATGTGAGGCGATCCCGATGTTCTGATTCATGTTGCTATACCTGTTAGTTGTGGTTTAGATATTGCTGTGAGTTTTTATTGTGTTTTTGAACTTCACAGATAATATTGCCCTAAGTCAAGGCAATAGGATTTTCTGCTATAAGTCTCTTTTCAATGTAATTAAAATAATTTTTGAAAATTTAGGTGTGGATTGAGTTTATGGGAATTCTGAAGAGAGACTTTTGAATTGAATTGGTTCCTCTTCTTGCCTGCCTCTGCTCCCTACCACCAGGCCAGAATAAGTGGGGTTAAGTGTACCTGAGTATTGCGCAGAAGGAAGCCAAGGAGAAACAATGACCTTTGTCCTTCTTTCAAAATATACTGCCCCAAATCACCCAAAGTGGAAAACTAGGCACACTGGGCACCCAGATAATAGTGCTTCCTCTACCCTTCTCTCTGCTCCGTGATTTAGGAGGCACTTAGAATAGTCTGGACAATCTAGAGTCAGAAATAAATTTGAAGTGAGGTTGAGGGGAGTAGGATAATCTGATCTGGTCCCAGGGGAGCTTGGCTGGAGAACCTTCTGCCTGTTCCATAGACCTATGACCAAATCAGTATACGAAGGGCAAGCCTTGCCTGGAGAGAACACATTTTCCTTAGCTGCCATGTAGCAAAATGTTCGCAGGGAACAAGCTACAGAGGCCAGACAATGATGTTTAAATATTTAGTCCTATGATACGTGGTCCTTAATTTGCACTCCTGCCCTGGGTGCCACAAATTTTAAGAGCAAGATGATTCGTGGATATTTTAGTTAGCAGAATCTGTCGTGAGGGTTATGAGCCAGAGAGTATTTTTAACTAAATATCTCCCAGTTTTGTTTTTTTTGTTTTTTTTTTTTTTGGCAAATGTATGCAGACATATGCACAGGAAAACAAAAGAAGACATCTCCTCTCTCAGTGCTATACCAGCTGGATACATCATTTTCCCCTCTGATTGCTACTACCAGCCATTGAGTAAATTGTCCCTATTGTTAAATAATGCAATATCTAGTACAACTGACTTCTTCAAAATCCAAACAGTAGCTAATGTTAGCTCTTATACCTGTGTCTACTTTGAGAATACACTAATGTAGTCTCTGAATTCTAAATTATTCCTGTTCTGGAATCTTAAATTCCAAATACGAAGATCTCTGAATGTTTACACCTATACTTCCAGTGTATTCATCCCCAGTTCTTTCTAAAAAATTTTAAATTAATCTTATCAAGGTATCTAGTTCAAAAAAGTCATCCTTTTTTTTTTTTCACAGCAAAGAACAGTAAGGTCATCTAACAAAAAACATCAGCAGAAAGTACTACGCTGAGGAAGCAACCAGGAGCAAAGCAGCAGGAAAGAAGAAACTAGATGAGAGGAGACTCCAAGTCACAGAAATGGGAGGGCGAGTAAGGCCTTTACAGCTATGAATATAGGAATCAGAGGAAAAGGATAGAAGGGAATAAGATCATAAATTCTGCTGGCAAAAGAGATCCACAGTCATGAAGTAGATACCTATCACCCAGGTCCTACTAGATGTGCAGGTAATAACTTACATGATGCAAATGACTCAACTGCCATGTATTCAACTTTGATCATTTATTAAATGGGGGTATTCATGGCTTCTGTACCATGAGCTTGTTAGTCACTAACCCAATTAGTATGTTTAAAGTGCCAAAAAAGTGCTAATTGTAATAGAATTTAAGAAATGTGGCTGGGCATGGTGGCTCACGCTTGTAATCCCAGAACGTAGGAAGGCTGAGGCAGGAGGATCACTTGAGCTGAGGAGTTCCAGACCAGCCTGGGGAAAGCAGCGAGACCCTGTCTCTGAAAACAAAAAGAAAGAAAAAGAAAAAATATGTTAATTGTTACTATAGTTATTATCTAGATTATGGTGAAACCTCATGAACCATCTCTGTCCCACTGCAAAGTACACTGCTGTATTACTTAGTATTCTTCTACCTTATGCTTAATATCCTTCCTTTTGAAGTGCAAATACAGGAAATTCTCTCCTGATATAGAAAATACCACTGATCAGGCTTTAAGCTTCAATCATAGTCAGTTAAGATGCCAGTTAAGATTTTCAGACCCTCCTGCTTCTCTCTGTCCTGTGGCCTTACAGACATCCTCACTTAAATTGACAGTGAAAGTAGCCAAATTCATCTAGTGTGTCTTGATTTCAAACAGTGCCTATTATGGTTTGTCCCCTCCTAAATTCATGTTAAATTTAATCCCCCATACAATAATATTAAAAGGTGGGGACATTAGAAGGTGATTAAGTTATGAGGATGAAGCCCTCATAAATGGGATTGGCAACATTATAAAGGGGCTGGAGGGAACTAATTTTGCCTTTCTACCTTCTGCCATGTGAGGTTGCAGCAAGAAGGCCCTGACCAGTCACCAAATACCAGCTCCTGATCTTGGACTTCCCACCCTCCAGAACAGTGAGAAAATATATTTCCGTTCTTTATAAATTGGCCGGTTTCAGGTATTTTGTTATGGCACTACAAATAAACTAAGACGGTATCCTTCCACATAAGCACATGGTAATGGTCACACAAAAACATCAAAACTAATTTTGATAAATTGAAACATACTTCAGCCAGGCACGGTGGCTCACACCTGTAGTTTCAGCACTTCGGGAGGCCGAGGCGGGCATATCACCTGAGGTCAGGAGTTGAAGACCAGCCTGACCAACATGGTGAAACCCCTATCTCTACTGAAAATACAAAATTTAGCCAGGTGTGGTGGCACATGCCTGTAATCCCAGCTACTCGGGAAGCTGAGGCAAGAGAATCAATCGAACCCGGGAGGCGGAGATCACAGTGAGCTGAGATTGTGCCATTGTACTCTAGCCTGGGCAACAAGAGTGAAACTCCATCTCAGAAAACTAAAAAGTAAAAATAAATTCAATCTAGTGAGTGTCAGTTTATTCAACATAAACTCAATTGTTTTCTAAGGCTCTATTTTTTTCCAGGGGGAACAAAACAAAACAAAATAAAATGAAATAAAATAGAAGGATCTAAATGAACCTGTCTATTCTATGGTGATAACTGTGCTAGAAATGTATTTAACAACTGTATCAAATATGATTAAATATTATATCTCATACAAGGACTTCTATGCACTATATAAATATAAAAACTTGACTGATAAAAGTAGAACAAAAATCAAAACTACAGTATACAGAAGCAAACTGCAGTCTGAAAGATTATGTAGAATTTTGTGTCATGCATATCACTCTACTTCTCCATGTGAATTTTGAAATTGATATGTTACAACTCTAAAAAAGTTAGATTTCAAATGAGTTATTAACATTAATATTTCAGAATTCCACCAATCTAGATTTGTTAAAGAAAAATAGCAAATAATTGGCTGGGCGTGGTGGCTCATCATGCCTGTAATCCCAACAATTTGGGAGGCCGAGGTGGGTGGATCACCTGAAGTCAGGAGTTTAAGAATAGCCTGGATAACATGTTGAAACCCCATCTCTACTAAAAATACAAAAATTAGCCTGGCATGGTGGCACACGCCTGTAATCTTACCTACTCAGAAGGTGGAGGCAGGAGAATCGCTTGAACCTGGAAGGTGGAGGTTGCAGTGAGCCAAGATTGCACCATTGCACTCCAGCCTGGGTGACAAGAGTGAAACTCCATCTCAAAAACAAACAAACAAAAACCAAAAATCAAAGAGAAAACTTAAAATACCAAAGAATTGTATGATTTTTGGTTCAATATGTTTTATTTCTTTTTTATGTCTTACATGCGTGAAATATTTGTGTATAAATTTGTATGTTGTCAAGGAGCACAGTTTTTTCTCTTCCCAATGTATATCACCTTGTAAACATGATACACAAATAACCAAAAAAGCAAAAATGGCTAAAAGATCTAAAAGCAAATTATAAAAAAAACAAAATTTAAACCAATATAAACTGAATGAATTTATATACATTAAATTCTCTTCCTGTATATTTCAGGCAAGGGAATGGAAAAAGCCAAGCTATGACTTCAACAACTTATTCTCTAAAAAAGTCATTACATTGCTAAAAAACTTCACTGATCACGTATCCTGTTCACGCACAAAACTATTGTTGATTATATTGAAAGAATTCTGTCTGCACAGATTATAAAATCAAGTCATGTTCTGTGAACAATACTTTTAGAGCCTTTAGTTAAGTCTTTGAGTCATAAAATTGGCAGTTGCATTTGAAATGGATTTTACCCATCATCCCAAGTGCTCAGTTAAGTCAATGTGTGCACAATTGTATCAGCAACTGCAATACTGAAGCAATGAAGTGAATTTTTTAAAAATCTGTGAGAATGGTAATGGAAACATAATTTACAGACATATTCTGGATTCACTGTACAGTGCTACACTGTACTTGCTTGTGTATTTTTTTATTTTCCAGTAAAAATAAACATAAAAATTTATGGCATTTCTTCATATTAATTATATGGCTTGAGCACTGTTACAGAGATTTTAATATAATGTTAAGGTTTCACAGTTTTATACTTTTATTTCTATCATGACAACAGTAAAGTATAACTCATAGGAAAGTATTGATACAAATTTGTGATTTACAGCCATCTCATAAAAATATATTTAATTAATTTAATGACTTGAAAACACATATATTTTAATTAGGCATGTAATGTGTTTTATTAGGAAGTCTTACTGCTCCCTGTTAGTGCCTGTCACAGAGATTATCAAAGTGAAAAGTGGGTCAACAGAAAATACTACCACCTTCTGTATATGTGGGTTGCACATCTGTGTATTTAACCAACTACTGATCAGAAATACTTCCACCAAAGGATGCTTGTACATGTACTAAACATGTACACCTTTTGCTTGTCATTAAATCCTTAAACAATACAGTATAACAACGATTTACACAACATTCATATTGTGTTAAGCATTATAATTTATCTAGAGATGATTTAAAGTAGACTGGAGGATGTGTATAGATTATATGCAAATATTAAATACTACATTTTTCTATATAAGGGACCTGAGTATTTATAAATGTTGCATTTTGTGAGGAATCATGGAACCAATTCCCCCCTCAGGTAGAGAAGGATGACCATATAAAGATTGGAACACAGAAAGACACAAAGATTTATAGTACAGAAGGGAAACGAATACAATGCCACACTATTGGATTCAGGTATAAAGTGCCTAGAGAATAGTTTATAGCATTAAAAGCATATATTAAAAATAAGAAAGGCTCAGAATCAGAAATACAGAAGTTTATCTAAACACATTTGAAAAATAACAGAAAATTAAAACCAAATAATGTGGGAAGAAGAAAAAATGTAAGTAAATATTACCCATGAGCTTGAAGTTTTATATAAAATGAACAAATACAAAGACTCAACTTCCTAAAACCAAAACAAGAAGAAAAAGAAAGTCTGAAGAAGGCCTTATCAAAGAATAACCAAAAATATCCTGTCAAAAAAAATCGTATCAAAGAAAGTGAACTCAATGTTGAAAGACTTTCTATAGAGAAATTTAAGGCCCAAAGGGCTCTACTGGTAAATTATTCTAGACTTTTAGGAAACAATTAACACTAATTGGGCAAACATTCACCCAGATAATAAAAAATGAGGCTCACTTCACAACATCTTTTATGAAAGTGGCAAAAACTTCATAGTTAAACTCGTCAAGGACATTTCAACGAAAGAAAATTCTAGACCAGTGTCTCTCATGAACATGGTTGCCAAAATCCTAAACAAATTATTAATAAAATGAAACCAGTCATATTAGTACAAAATATAGTACGTCAATTTGCAGAAATTCAGCCTTAGTTATCATTCAAAAATCAATCATTATAATTCACCTGATTAATAGAATAAAGGAAAAAATATAACAATCATTTTAATATGTATAGGAAAATATTTGAAACAAGTTAACAAAAATTCGTAAGATAAACATTTTAAGCAAAATAAGAATATAAACTTAACTTATTTTGTTGAGTATTTACCAGACATCAGAAGTTATTGTGAAATGTTGAAATATTTTCCATGAGGCAATAGATGTCTATTATCATGCTTTTAATGCAGCATTGTAGCAGAGATTCTAGTCAGTGTAACAAAGTAAGAAAACCAAAAACAGTCAAGGGTTAGAAATGAATAAATTAAATAGTCGTTATTTGGAGATGACATGACTGTGCATGTAAACAAATCTCAAATAAACTATTGATATATACACAGATAATCCTTGTATTAGGGTTCTCTAGAGGGATAGAAGTAATAATATATATGGGAGTTCATTAAATATTAGCTTACATAATCACAGGGTTTCACAATAGGCTGTCTGCAAGCTTACAGAGCAAGAAGAGCCAGTCCAAATCTCAAAACTGAAGAACTTGGAATCTGATGTTCAAGGTCAGGAAGCATCCAGCACAAGAGAAAGATGTAGGCTGAGAGGCTAGGCCAGCCTCGCCTTTTCACACGTTTCTGCCTGCTTTATATTCGCTGGCAGCTGATTAGATGGTGCCCACCAGATTAAGGGCGGGTCTGCCTTCCTCAGCCCACTGACTAAAACATTAATCTTCTTTGGCAACACCCTCACATACACACCCGGGATCAATACTTTGCATCCTTCAATCCAATCAGGTTGACACTCAATGTTAACCATCACAGTCCCCGACTTATGATGCTTTGACTTAGCAATTTTTGACTTTATGATGCTATAAAAGCGATACTCTTTTCACATACTACAGTGGGGCTATGTCCAGACAAATCCATCACAAATTGAAAATATTTATGTGAACACACACACACACACTCACAAACATGTGCATCTGCTACGGTTTGAATGTGTCCCTCAAAGTTGAGGTGTTGAAAACAATATCTTAATGTGACAGTGTAGAGAGGTGGGACCTCCAAGAGGTCATGAAGGCTCTGCCCTCATGAATAAATGAATGACATTATTCCAAGTGTGGGGTTGCTATGGTGGGAATAGCTTTTTTTTTTTTATTAAAGGCATGTGATAAGGCCAGATGTGATGGCTCACACCTGTAATCTCAGCACTTTGGGAGCCCAAGGTGGGTAGATCACTTGAGGTCAGAAGTTCGAGACCAGCCTGGCCAATGTGGCAAAACCCTGTCTACTAAAAATACAAAAATTAGCTGGATGTGGTAGTGTGTGCCTGTAGTCCCAGCCACTTGGGAGGCTGAGGCATGAGAATCGCTTGAACCTGGAAGATGGAGGTTGCAGTGAGCTGAGATCATGCCGCTGCACTCCAGTGTGGGCAGCAGAGTGAGACTTGGTCTCAAAAAAATAAAAAGTGATAACTTCTGCCATGTCATGATGCAGCAAGAAGAACCTCACCAGATGTGACCCCTCAAACTTAGACTTCCTCACCTCCAAATTCATAAGCCCAATAAATTTCTGTTTATTATTAATCACCCAGTCGGTAGTGTTCTGCTACGGCAGAACAAAAGGGACTAGGACAACATTATATAATACCCATGATGTATTCCCTATATGAGAAGCATTTCTAAAATGAATTCAAAATACATCACTTATAATAGCATCAATAAACACCAAATAATGACGGATAAATATTGCCAAAAATTGTATCATGTCTATACTAAAATAATAAATGTAATTAGTAAAACTGAAGAGGATATAAATAAAAGGAGGCGTATTTTATGTTCATAGGTTTGAAAGCTTGGTTCTCAAAGGGAACTTTAAATTCTATATCATGGCAAAATGGCATAATAAATTTTCAGAAATAGATCATTTCTAAAATGCATTTGAATATACAGAAGCTAAGAATAGCCAAACTAATCTTGAAGAAAAAAAAAAGGGAGAAATACCTCTACTAAATGTTCAGATTTTTGATTAACTATTTAGAAAATGTGGTTTGCTTTCAAATACGGACATGTAGAACAATAGAACAAAGTAGAGAATTCAGAAATATTGCTACACACATATGACGGATGTTGAATAAAGGTGGCACAGGAGAGACAAATAGCCTGTAAATGGAGCTAAGACAACTGGATTTAAAAACTCCCTCCAACGTTTTTCTGTCTTCTCTTCTACTCATCATATGTAAAAATCCATGTCAAGTAGATTATAAGTATAAATGATGAAGGAAAAACCTGTAAGCTATTGTTGAAGTGTTGTCAAGCTATGCCACATAGCCCAAAACCAGCTTACTTATGTCCTGTGAGCTAAAAATGGTTTTTACATTTTTAAATAATCAAGCAAAATCGAAAGAAGAATCGCATTTTTATGACATGTTAAAATTATATAAAATTCAAATTTCAGTTTCTATAAAGACATACTGGAACATAAACATTCTCATTAAATTAGGTAGTTTTTATGGCAGCTTTTGTGCTAGAATGACAACCTTCAGTAAGTGCGAGAAAACAGTGTGACCTGAGAAACAAAAATATTTACTACCTGGCTCTTTACAAAAAAAGTTCCGGCAATGACTGCATTAGAGGATGATATCAACGAATATCTTTTTTACCTTTGTGCTGATGAAGATTTTTTTAAACAGAACTGAGAAAAGATTGATAAATTGGCCCTTGATAAATTAAGAATTTCTTTGAGTCAAAAAACATAAAGAATGAACAGACAAGCCACATAATGTGAGAGTATTTGCAGCATATGTTATTGGAAAAGGGTTAATAATTAGAACATATCAAGAGCATTTACCAAAAAAAATAACAAAACAGAGACAAATAGGAAAACTTTAAATGTACAAAATTTGATGAAGCTCTCTAGAAGAAAGATATTCATATGGCCAATAAACATATCAGAAGGTGTTCAATCACATAAATCATCAGAAGAAATCAAAGTAGTAATAATAATGGAATACTGCAGCAAATCAACAAATATGACAAAATTAAAAGGCTAACGGCAGTTATTACCAATGGCCTAGAATAAAAATAGATCTCTTATATATTCCTGGTGAGAAGGTAATTTGGTACAATTACTTTTCGGAAACCTTTGGTGTCTGTCCAGGTTGAAAACACGTAGCTATTTGGGTAGAAATCCTACCCAACAGAAAAGTACCATTTGTAGTTATGCAAAAATGAAAATAATAGCACTATATATAACATTAATATTCTGGAAATGGCACACATGCCCAGGAGCTCTAGATAAAACACATATATCATAATCACCCAACAAATGCCAAACAGAAGTGAAAATAAATGAACTATTTTTCCATGCATTAACATGAATAAATAAAATAGGCATAGTATTGACTGAAAGAAACCAGATACAAAAGGTGTATTCTGTACAATCACATTTATAGAAATTCCAAACACTGGCAAAACTAATGTTACTGGTCATATCTGGAGAGATGAGAAGGGATGGTAGAGACAAGAGGGTGACCTGGAATGTGCTGTTGATTTTCTATTTCTTGACCTGCATGGTGGTGTATTGAAATCATGATTTGTACACTGTTCTGTGTATTTTAAAACATGAAGGGATAAAATTGAATGAGGAAATTTTATGGCATTTATTTAAATTAAACAAATTTGTCTTAAGAACTAAACTTTGTTAGAAAAATCTTGGACAGATTGGAGTCTGTAGTGTCATCACTTCTATCTAAATATCCAAAAAAAGTAAATTCCTTTTATAATTTTACTCTCCAAAAAGTCAGTAACAATCATATTTTAAATAACAATGTTTCAGACAAAACTGGCTAACTAAACCTGGCAACATTATGTTGAATCAGCCATAGTAGAAGCGCCATGCTCATTTTGGCACTCCTGTTAAGCAGTATTATTTGGATAGAGTTTATGTTTAGTAAGTATGACGAAAGCTACTTCTTTTTTAAATGGTCTATTCCAAAATATTTCTTCCTCATTTTAACATTCTACTTATATCTTTTTGCAAATTGTATTAAAGTTTTGAGAAAACTAAATTGGTTTCTAGAAGAATTGAAAACATGGGCACTTGCCTTTTGGCTCCAATTTATTATTAAATGCATCATATATAAAATAATATACCTTCCTAATAAGTAAATTTTAATGAAACATAGAAAATTAAAAATAAGTAAAATTAAAGAAATACAGTTTTAAAATATTTTACCCTAATGAGTAGTATAAAATATTCATTCTAGTCCAAGTTATGAGAGTACTTTCTGGCATAGTTATATTTAGGTTAAAACAAATTCACTGTGAAATCATTTATGTAATCAATCTAAGTCTCCTTACCCTTATTACAAGACAGTATGCCACCTCTCATCAACAACTAATTCTATATTTAATCAAACAGAAAAGTCTTAAGATAGCTGCGGTATTAAAATTCTAGTGGACTAACACCCATTAAACAAAAGATTTTTTAAAAGTTGAACTGAAGAGAATATGCAGCATACTTTATTACATGTAAAACAAATAAGAAGTAAAGTAGAATATTAAGTTATCCCCAAAAGGATTTTTGCAGTTTCTCTTCATTTTTATTTCTGGATTTAAGGTTTAGAAATATGCTCATAGAGTTAACTTTTACATTGTATGCTTAGTCCTTTATTTCTTGGGCAAACAGTTCAGAACAGGGAGGCACATGCTCCATTTCACTTTAAAATTCAATGGATAATAAAGAAAAAACTCATAGTGCATATAAACCTGCCCTCTCCAAAAAATGAAGAAGGGGAAAAGGGTGCTCAAAAAAAAAAAAAAAAAAAAAAAAACCTAGCAGTGCTTCTTTCCTGGATGTTTGAATTTGCTCTCCCTGCTCAAGAGATAGAATCTCAGTTACAGAAGTGCATGGTGAATGAGAAAAGGAAGCCACATCAAAGTGCCTGGATTATATCAACACATTCTTGGATACCCACTGGTGTGTAAAATCAAAGCAGCCAGAAGTGAACTGATTCCTGAGCCTTCTCCACAAATCTACACCTGTGAAGAATTCAGACTCTAAAGGAAAAAATACAATAAAGACTGTATCACTGAAGTCAAAATTAACAGAACAAACAGATAAGTTTTAAGTTCAGGTTCATTGGGGTATAAATATGCATACAGTAAAATTCTGACAGATACATATCAAATGTATCTGATATGGTTTGGCTTTGTGTCCACACACAAATCTCATCTTGAATTGTAATCCCCAAGTACTGAGGGAGGAGCCTATGGGAGACAATTGGATCATGGGGGTGGTTTCCCCCATGCTGTTCTTATGACAGTGAATGAGTTCTCGTAAGATCTGATGATTTTATAAGTGTTGGACAGTTCCTACTTAACACATAAACACTCTCTTCTGCTGCCTTGTAAAGAAGGTGTCTGCTTCCCTTTCTACCATGATTGTAAGTTGAGTCAATTCAACTTCTTTTGTTTATAAATTACCTAATATCAGATAGCATCTTCTTAGCAGAGTGAGAATGGACTACCATGGTATTAAAATCAAATGAAGAATAATTCCAACGCCATAAAAAATTGCCTCAAAAAATGTTGTCATCAATCTCCTATCCCCACAAGTCTTTGAAAATTGTTAACTTGTTTCCATTCCTTTAATTTTGCCTTTTTCAGAATGTCTTATAAATAAACATCATATAATATGCAGCCATTTGAATCTGACTTCTTTCATTTAGCATAATGCATTTGGGATCCATGCATATGTTTGCTCATATCAGGAATAATTTTTTTATTGCTGAATAGTATTCCACTTTAAAGGATGTACTATAGTTTATTTACCTATTTATCTATTGAAAAATCATTTGGGTTATTTCCAGATTTTGATAATTATGAACAAAGCTACAACAAATATTGTATGGATTCTTCTTATGTGAACATGTTTTAAACTGTCTTGGGTAAATATCTAGACATAGGATTGCTGTGTCTTAAGATAAATGACAATTTACTTTATTATAAAAAACTGGCAACTGTTTTCTAAAGGAGCTGTGCTATTTTGTAATTCTGCTATCAATGTACAAGAGTGCCAGTTATACTATATCTCATCAGCCCTTCATACCATCACTTGAAAAGTATAGTTATATTTTTAAAATTTGTATCTATCTAGAGAATAGTGATGGTGAATATCTTTTCATATATTTATTGGCCAAATGTCTATCTCCTTAGGTGAATGGGCAATCTTTTGCCCAATTTGTCTTACTGTTTTTAAAAATTATTATTATGGTTGAATTATAAGAAAAAGAAACTTTTAAAATCTCATCAGACTTGTATCAGATATACATTTATTTTTTTCATTCTGTAGCTTATGGTTTTACTTTTTAATAGGGCCATTTGAGCATCAGCTGTTGATTTTAATGAAGACCTGTTGATCATTTTTTTCTTTTACGAGTTGTGTTTTTGTGTACCACTTAAGGAAACATTTTCTAACCCAGAGTACCAAAGTTTTTCCTCTATGATATAGCCTAGAAATGTTATAGCTTTAGGTTTATTATTTAGGTTTATGATCCATTTAAATTTTAATATGCTGCAAGGTATGATTTGAAGTTTTTTAAAATATGGATGTCTAGTTGTTTCAGCACTCTGTTGAAAAGATTATCTTTTATACATTGAATTGCCTTTGAGTCTTTGTCAAAAATCAATGAACTGTATATATGCAAGTTTCACTTTTCACTTTGTTCTATTGACCTATGTATCTTTCTTTCTCTAATGTTACACTGTCTTTCTTTTAACTCTTATTTTAAGTGTGGGGGTACATGTGCAGGTTTGTGACATAGGTAAACTTGTGCCATGGGTTTGTTGTATAAATTATTTCATTACCCAGATATTATGCCTAGTACCCATTAGTTAGTTTTTCCTAATTCTCTTTCTCTTCCCATCCTCCACCTACAAGTATATTCTGGTGTGTGTGCTCCCTGCCATATGTTCATCCATATGTTCATGTATTCTCATCATTTAGATCCTACTTACAAGTGAGAATATGCAGTATTTGGTTTTCTATTCTTGTGTTAGTTTGCTAAGGATAATGACCTCCAGCTCTAACCTTGTCTGTGCGAAAGACATGATCTTTTGCTTCTTTATGGCTGCATACTATTCTATGGTGTATATAATACCACATATTATTTATCCAGTCTATTATTGATGGACATTTAGATTGATTCCATGTCTTTGCTATTGTGAATATGCTGTCTTAATTACTGTAGGAAAGTCTTGAAATCAAATAGTGTGCATACTTCAACTTTTTCACAATTTTTTTGACCAATGAAAATTCTGTGATTTCCTTGTAAATTTTAGAATCAACGTGATGATTTCCATGGAAAAAGATCTGCTGAGATTTTCAGTGAATTGCGATAAATTCATAGAACAGTTTGGGGATAAGTAGTGTGTGAACAACACTGACTCTTGCAATCCAAGAACATGGTATATTTAGGTTGTCTTTGATTTCTCCTATCAGTGTTTTGTAGTTTTCAGCATAGAAAACACACATATATGTGGTTATAAGTCTCATGTTTTTGGTGTTATTATAAATTAAACTTTTTATAATAACCTCACTGTCCAACTGTTTATTCCTCATACACAGAAATACAATCAATTTTTGAATTTTTTTTGAATTTCTTAAGCTAACTTCTTCGTTTTATTAGATTTTTGAAAGGCTCTTTGAGATTTTCTGCATAAAAATTATTTTACCTTCAAATATTGATAGTTTCATTTTCCCTCTCTAAGCTATATGACTTTAATTTACTCCAATACAAATTGAGTAGAAGTGATGGTGACAGCAGTCATCCTAAACATCTTCTCAGTCTTAGAAGAAAGCATCGAGGCTTTCACAGTCAATTATGGGGATATCCTTAAGATTTTTCTTACATGTGTGTTATCAGTGTCAGGGCATTTGAAAAAACCTCATAGGCTTTTTACAATAATAGTTTTAGATTTACAAAAATGTGAGCCAACAGAAAATAGCACCTAAAATTGCCATATACCTTTCCCCTATACACAGTTTCCCCTGTTATTAATGTCCTGTATTAGTGTGGTACATTTGCTGCAAATAGTGAACAAATATCAATAGATTGTGAGTATTAAAGTCTTTGCATTAAGGTTCATTCCTTTGTGTTATATAGTTTTATGAGTTTTGATGAATGCATAAATCATGTATCAATTCATTACCATATCCTGTAGAATAGTTTCACTATTCTGAATATTCTTGTGTGTCAACAGCTCATTCCTCCTTTCTCCTCATAAACTCTTAGTAACCTTTTTACTGTCTCTATAGTTTTGTCTTTTCCAAAATGTTGTGTTTCTAACAATGTAGTACAGAGCTTTTTCAGACTAGCTTCTTTCATTTATTAATATGCACTTAAGGTTTCTCTATGCCTTTTTGCATCTCGATAGTTTGCTACTCTTTATAGCTGAATAATGTTTGATTATATGGATGTACCATCATTTGTTCATCTATTCACCTGTTGAAGGACACTTTACTTCCAGGTTTGGGAATTATGAATAAAGCTACAATAAACATTCTTGGAACCTAAGTTTTAAACTCAATTGGATAAATAGGAGTGTGATTACTGGATCCTATGGTAAAAGTATGTTTAGCTTTGTGAGAAACTGTCAAACTGTCTTCCAAAGTGTCTGTACCATTTGCATTTTTACCAGCAATAAATGTAAGTTCCTAATGCTCCATATTCTTGCCATCAAATGGTATTTTAAAGGTTTTTGGATTTTAGGCATTCTAGAAGGTTTGTATTGGTATGTCTTGTTTTAATTTGCAAGTCCTTAATGATTTACAATGTTGGTTATCTTTTCTCATGCTTTTTGCCTTATGTATATCTTTTTGGTGAAATATTTGTTGATATATTTTGTCTATTTTTTTGCAAATATTTCCTCCAAATCTGTTGCTTGCCTTTTAATTATTTTAACAATATCTTTCTCAGAGAATTTTTATTTTTAATAATATCCAACTATATTGTTTTGAATCATATTTTTGGTGTTTTATCTAGAAATTCATCTTCAAACTTAACATCAGCTAGATTATATCCTATGGTTTCTCCTACAAGTTTTATAGTTTTGCATTTTGCATTTAGGTCTAGGATTCATTTTGAGTTTTTATAAAAGGTGTGAGGTCTATGTTTAGATTCATTTTTTTACAGATGTAGATATCCAGTTGGTCCAGCATCCTTTGTTGAAAAATGGCCATTTTGTTGCCTCTACACCTTTGTCAGAGACAGGAAAATCGTTGAGCCCGGGAATTCATGACCAGCCTGGGCAACAAAGCAAGACTGCATCTCAATAATAAATAGATAAATAAAAAGAAAGATCAGTCTACTAAATTTGTGTCCAAATTTTTAAAGGAAGAATCTAATTTTATACACATGTATTCTTTTTTATATAATTTTCAAATGTTTAAAAATGTATTTCTTAATATTTCTCATGCAATATATAAGTTGTACAAACAAGTATATTTTGTATATACTATCCAGTTTAGGAAATAAAGTATTTAAAGCCCTTTATATATACTCTTTTTTATAAAATCTGAGTTTATCATTTTATTTATTTATTATTTTATTTCATGAGAACATACATCTAAGCAAATTATTTTACATATTTTAAATGTATCTATAGTCACATTTAATTTTTTGCAACTTGGTTTTTGCTCAATATTATGTAGCTGTAGCATGTTATTAAAATTTATCTATTGTAAAGCTGTAGTTAATTGTTCCATTGGGTTTTATTTTTTAAAAATATTGAGATGCAAATGTTAAGTATATATTCAGGACACAAAATAATTTTTGATATGTGTTATAGACTATTTTATCCCAGTTTTCATATTGCTTTTGCTTTTTACTATTATTTTAAAAGCTAAAATTGTACTATGGGATAATTTCAGTTTTACCTAGAAGTTGCAAAGATTATACAGAGTTCCCACATACCCCCTCATCCAGTTTCTGCTATTGTGAATGTCTTACATACATACTGTACATTTACCACAATTTATAAACCAACAGTGTTATGCTACTATAAATTAAACTCTGGGCTTTGTTTTTATTTCATCAGTTTTCCTAATATCCCTTCTCTGTTTTAGGATACAATCCAGAATACCACATTGCATTTAGCATATTAAATTTTAATTAAGATAAATTTTCTATTTTTTTCTTGAACTTTACGTTCCAGCGTACATGTGCAGAACGTGCAGGTTTGTTACATAGGTAAGCATGTACCATGTTGGCCACATGAATGTCTTCTTTTGAGAAGTGTCTGTTCATGTTCTTTGCCCACTTTTAATTGAAGTGTTTGTTTTATTCCTGCATATTTGTTATTTGTAGACTCTGGATATTACACCTTGTCAGATGGATAGATTGCAAATATTTTCTCCCATTCTGTATGTTGTCTGTTTGCTCTGACAGTAGTTTCTTTTGCCATGCAGAAACTCTTTAGCTTTATTAAACACAATTTGTTATTTTTCTCCTTTGTTGATACTGCTTTTAAGCATTGAATTTTCTATTTTTTAATATTTATGTTGGGGAATTTCTCCTATGATTTTTTTTTTTGCAATGTAAATGTTCTTTCCCACTTAAAATTATAATGTAGTTACCTACATTTTCCTGGAAGTTTTAAAGTTTCATTTTTCACATTTATGGTTAATTCATCTTTATTTTGTTTTTGTAAGATGTAAGGAGGGTTTACCTTTTTTCCCCATGTGGACAACCAGTTGTACTAAGACCACTTGTTGAATAATTACTCTTTTCACACTAATCTGAAATGTCTTCTTTGTCATATTAAGTTTCCATATATATTTCATTTGGTGAAATTTGTTGACATCTGGGTGATAGTGCATGGCCATTTTCACACAGGTCTCTCTTTTTCTTCTTTTTCATTGATAATTTTTATCATTTGATCCCCAAGATAATTTTTAAGTTATTTTCTCAATTTCTACAAGAGGCTTTATTGGAATCATATTTGAAAATGCTTTACATGAGTAAGTTAAATGGAGAGGACCAGGATTTTTGTGAAATAGCCATATATACTACAACAATTTTAATAGGTCAAATAATTCAACTGTGCAAAGTGTGGGTATTCCAGATTGAGTTTCCTGGTAAAATGACTCCAAGAAGATTAGCATGCAGGAAACTTATTTGACAGTGCTCTCAGGACCAACATTTTTGGAGGGCAAAATGTGGAGGCAGAAAGAAAAAAAGCAGGATTGTCTAGAGGGAAAAGTCGGAATGCAATGCGGTCATGGTAAGGTGGCAACCCCAACGGGAGCACTGATGGTAAGACTGGCTTTCAGAGTTGCCAGGGTTGGGCAAAAGAGGCCAGGTATCTATAGCTATGGATAGACCAGCCATTGGAAAACAGCTGGACATCCAGGTGTCTTAGTGAGTTTGGGATAATATAACAAAGTACCATGGACTGTGTGGCTTATAAATGATGAAAATTTATTTCTCAAAGTTCTAGAGCCTAGGATCAGAGTGCCAACATGGTCTAGTTCTGGTAAGAGGCTTTTTCCAGGGTGCACACTGCAGTACTCTCATTGTATCCTGGTGGAAGGAGGCCAAGAGCACTTTCTCTAGGATAATGAGGACTCCACCCTCATGACCTAATTACCTCCCCTAGGCCGCAC
The DNA here is from genome assembly GCA_963573385.1 of Cacajao melanocephalus. Lineage (NCBI taxonomy): Eukaryota > Metazoa > Chordata > Mammalia > Primates > Pitheciidae > Cacajao > Cacajao melanocephalus. Next base: position 369 of record CAUYLG010062602.1, on the reverse strand, counting down.
CTCCTAAGATCATATTGGGGGATTTCAACATACAAGTTTTAGGAGGACACAAAGATTCAGTCCATTGCATCATGTTAGTTTTTTTTCTTTGTTTGTTTTTGCTGTTTTTTTCCTTTATTTTTAATTATTATTTTATTTTATATATGTATATATTATTGCACTTTAGGTTCTGGGGTACATGTGCAGAACATGCAGGATTGTTGCATAGGTACATACATGGCAATGTGGTTTGCTGCCTCCATCCCCCCATCACCTACATCTGGCATTTCTCCCCATGTTATCCCTCCCAACCTCCCTGTCCCCGCTGTCCTTCCCCTATTCCCCCCAACAGACCCAGTCTGGTCCTTGTCAAGGTTTGAAACAACCTAA